>ML438461.1:238996-273761 GCA_005239525.1 Nicotiana knightiana | reverse complement strand
CCCCCCCCCCCCCCCAGCGGCAATCTATTTTTACCTTCTTCACATCGGTCACTAGACTAATTTACAGAGACATGGGATCACATCGGCCAAGAAATTTATAGAGACTAATTTACCGAATAGGGTTTATCAATTTTAAAATCGGAGGATGTCTCGAAGGGCCCATGAATACACTCCACAATATGGGGACATGTTGTTGTCTTGCTATTGGAGGAGCATGACGAGGAAGGGGATTCCTCTCTTTGAGGGACCGTCTTAGATGTTTTTTCCATGGTTGTGACAAAATTTCAAAGAAAGAAGAGAGAGCTGATGCAGAGATGAACTCATAAAGTGGGTGAAAACGGAATGCTACTGATGAAGATTCGAAGATTTTAAGATGCTATTAAAATGTAAAAGGCAGAGAAGTGAAGTATTTATAGAAGGCATCTAAGCATATTGGAGGAGTTGGAAAGGCGACCAATGGCTGTTCGTGGGATTTTCGAGAACCGTGTGACAAAGACCCCTGTACAACCTTTCTGTCACATCATCTAATAATCTCACGTGGCTGACGTCACAATGAGGATATCGAAGAGGCGGGAATTCAGGATCATTTCTTATCATTTCATTCTAAGAAACACGGGGACTATATGTACACGACCAAAATTGGGGAGTCTGATTTTTAGGCCGCTATGACACTCCATGCCCGGCCTCGAGAAGCTCGAAGCAGAATTTGAAGGTTGACCCCGAGGTGCATCCCTCGAGGGAGAAATCTAAGGTTCACTATGGTCAACCTCGGAGCAGTACAAATCGATGATCGTCATGGAAAGGTGAGAATTCTCAAGGACGTGTGGCTAGAGCTAATCATGTCTGCAAGAATAGTACAAGTCCGTACTGAGCAATAATGCATATGTACAAATAGCATTTCCTTGTCATTACTAGACGTGTACTATGTTGGGATTGCACCCTCCTATATAAAGGGGACCCTTGTCATTTTGTAAGAGGGATGAATATTCAATACCACATAATGTTCTCTACTTTTCTTATATAAGTGTGCTCAACAATTGTTCCACTATTTTCATGCTTTCCATTTATTGTGTTCATTAATTGTTCTACATTTATTGGTTGTTATTAGCCGGAAAAGGCTATCACCTATACCACCACTATTATTGTTTCTCTATCGATTACTCATTACTAAGCGTCTTCGTTCGACCTCGAGGCCTAACCTTGTGACCCTTTCGGTTTGCATATCTTACACTTCTGGCTCATACTTAGCTTTTCCGATATAATAACTAGTATTAAGATAAGTCACGTATTTTTCAGAACCACAAATCAAATATAATTGTCAGTACTGTTTTTAAGGTAAATAAGCAGCTTTCAAAGCTTGTTGATCAAAGGTTCATTAGTCCTATTGTGTATCCTTAGGGTGCACCAGTTTTGTTTGTGAAGAAGAAAGATGGTACTATGCGGATGTGCATTGATTATTGGCAGATGAACAAAGTTAAAATTATGAACAAGTATCATATGACGCGCATTACTGACTTATTTGACTATTTTCATGAAGCTCGAGTTTTCTCTAAGATTTACTTGAGGTTTGGGTATCACCAGTTGAAGATCTCAGACTGACATACTGAAGACGACATTCACGACTCGCTATGGTCACTACGAGTTCTTTGTATAACTTTTGGGCTGACCAATGCCATAGCAGCATTCATGCATCTGATGAACAGTGTATTCTAGCCATATCTTGATTTGTTGGTCATACTATTAATTGATGATATACTTATGTATTATCGTAGTGAGGAGGAGCATGTGCATCATATAAGAATTATACTAGAGACGTTGAGAGAGAAGAAGCTTTATGCTAAATTATCCGAGTGTGAGTTTTGGCTCGGTTCTATGGCGTTTATAAGACACGTGATGTACAGTGAGGGGATCAAGGTAGATCAGAAGAAGAATGAGCCAGTTCATAAATCCGCCACACCGTCTTCAGCTACTGAGATTTAGATTTTTCTTGGCTTCGCCGGATTTATCGCCGTTTCGTGGATGCTTTCTCTACCATTCCTGCGCCTTTGACTAGTTTGGCCAAGAAAGGTTCCCAATTCAAGTGGTCTAATGAGTATGAGGAGCGCTTTCAGAAGCGCAAGACTACCTTGACCACAACTCCTATTCTAGTTTTTCCTTCAACATCAAGTTCATTTACGGTGCACTGTGATGCTTCTCGAATTGGGATTGGGTGTGTATTTATGAAGGAGGGTGGGGTGATTGTTTATGATCCACGTCAGTTGAAGCCTCATTAGAAGAACTACCTCGTCCATGATATAGAGTTGGCATCCATTGTTCAGGCATTGAAGATTTGGAGGCATTATATCAACGTTGTGTCTTGTGCGGTATTTAAAGATCATCAAATTCTACACCACTTGTTCAAGCAAAAGAATCTAAATTTGAGGCAGCATAGATGGTTGAAGCTTTTAAAAGACTATATGCAATTTTGTATCATCCCGGGAAGGCCAATTACGTGGCCAATGCCTTGTGTAGAAAGACGGTATGGGTATCCTTCCATATGTCCTTGTAGTAAGAGACAGATTGCATTAGATGCTCGGGCCTTGGCCAATCAGTTCGTGAGGTTAGATATTTCGGAGCCTAATCGAGTTCTAGGTAGCGTGGTTTCTCGGTCTTCTTTATATCAGTGCATTAGAGAGTGTAAGTATGAAGACCCCTATTCGATTGTCCTTAAGGACATGGTATAGCACGGTAATTCCAAGGAGGCTTCTATTAAGTATAATGGGGTCTATAGGATGCAACGTCGGATTTGTGTGCCCATTATGGATCGGTTATATGAGTTGGCTCTCAAGGAGGCCCACAGTTCAGGGTATTCCATTCATATGGGAGCCACATGGACGTATCAGGATTTAAGGCAGCATTATAGGTGGAGAATAATGAAGAAAGATATAGTGGAGTATGTGGCTCGGTGATTGAACTATCAGCAGGTGAAGTATGAGAATCAGAGGCAAGGTAGTTTTCTTCAAAGACTTTAGATTCCTGAGTGGAAATGGGAGCGTATCACCATGGACTTTGTTGGTTGGCTCTCGTGGACTTTGAAGAAATTCAATGCTATTTAGGTGATTGTGGACTGGTTGACTAAGTCTCCACATTTCATTTCGGTGGCGACTACCTATTCTTCAAAGCGGTTGGTTGAGATTTTGAGATTGTTTGTCTTCACAGTGTGCTAGTATCCATTATTTCATATCAGGGAACGCAGTTCACATTGCAATTTTGGAGGATAGTGCAACGAGAGTTAGGCACTTGGGTTGAGATGAGTATGGCATTCCACCCTCTGACAGACAGACATACCGAGTGCACCATTCAGGTATTAGAGTATATGCTTGATACTTGTGTTATCGAATTCGTGGGTTATTAGGATAAATTTCTACCGCTTGAAGAGTTTTCATACAACAATAACTACCAATCGAGTATTCAGATGGCTTTTATTAGGCGTTTTATGGGAGGCGGTATTGATCTGCATTGGGTGGTTTAAGTAGAGGGAGGCTAGGTTGTTGGTTATTGGTTTCATTGAGGATGCTTTTGAAAAGGTCAAGCTGATTCAGGATCGGCTTCGTTCAGCACAATCTAAAAAGAAGGGTGATGTGCCGTAGAGTTTCCGCACATTTGATACCAATTACTTAGCTTTTAGCTCGTTATAAATGCATTTTCTTGTTAAATCTTATGAAGTTTTGATGTTTTGCAGTACATGAAGCTTGAGGACCCGAATGCATGGAAATTAAGTTAAAAAGCTGCAAAGGAGTAAAAAGAAGACAAGTTGGGGGCCGCATAATTCAAATGCGGACCGCAAACCATGAGGGGAAACTGCAGTGTGAAGCATTTAAAATGGCCAAATCAAATGCACGTTATGATGTCCATTATGCGACTGCATAACAAGTTTGTGGACCACATAATAGATTGCAAACTTCAAGAAGAGTCAGAGCTAACAAGTTTGCGATGGATAATGTGATCGCATAACTGATATGCGAACAACATAACTGCTATGCGATCGACATCTGTAACTAGACTCAAGAGATTTGCGATTGACTTGAAGGATATGCGGACCGCATATCTATTTTGCGACAGATATCGGGTCGCATAATTTGTCTGAAAAGTTTTTTTTTTGTCCAGTTTTTGCCCCGATTTTTAGCCCACCATAAATAGATTTATTAGTGTTTTGGGGGGGGGGGGATCTTGTCTGAAGAAATAGGCTACAATACAAGGAATTGAATAGTCCATCTTTTGGGAGCTTTAGAGTGAAGAATCTTGCACTTTTGTAAGCATTATGACATTGAATATTGTTATCTTTTTGTATTTTAGCATGTGTTGCTAGTTTTAAAAACTAAGGTTGTGGACCCTAAATGGGTGTAATGTTAATGGGTGTTTACCATTTAATATATGTATAATGGTTGGTTGGTATATATTTATTTCTCTTCATTTATTGTTGGTGGTTGCAAACATTAACAAGTGTCATTTTACTCTTTCTTTACTTGGAAAAGTGGGTTAGGGTTTGGTAGAAGTAAATATAAAAAAATTAAGGCATTAAACCTTGTTTACTAGAATCACTTAGGGATAAGTTGATTTTATTTGGCACTAATTGATTGTTCTTAATTTCAACTCTTTTATAATTCGAAAAAATCATAAAGAGGAAACACTACCCAACTATTTGAAAATACTGGTTAGTCATTTAGAGATCATTTGCATATCAAGGACCTTTCATTAGAAATATATCATATTAACACCGATAGTATTACATTTCATTAAAGGAGACATAATATTGGTTTAGTTAATTAAATTATTTATAACTTTCTAGTATCATAATTGTTACTATTTCACTCAATTACAATACACCTTTTTTAAGCTAACGGAATAGAATTACGAGTTAAGTCAAGCTTCACACTATTCACGTAATATTTTCACGCCTATTCCCTATAGGATTCGACCCCAACCTAGTTGGATTATTATATTTGACATCGACTGCTTTACAGTATTTATTTAAGTGTAATTTGAGTGTATAAAAGAGTTATGCCATTTTGAAGGTTCGTGATGTTGCATATATGGCGAGAGAGAAGGTAATGCTCAGAATTTTACCCATGAAGGGTGCGATGATGTTTGGCAAGAAGAGCAGGTTGATCTCTCGGTATATTGGCCTACAGGCTTGTATTTCCACCTAGTTTATTGAGTGTTCACCCAATATCTAATGTTTCCATGCTTCGCAAGCATTATGGTGATTCTTCATATGCTTATGACTTCGACACAGTTAAGTTAGATGGATATTTTTCTTATGATGTGGAGCCGGTGGCCATTTTTGATCGGCAAGTTCAAAAGTTGAGATCAAAGAATATATCATCAGTGAAAGTCTACTGGAGAGGTCAAGCAATAAAGGAGGCTACATACGGGATCGAAGGGGAGATGCGGAGCATATATCACACCATTTTGAGACTCCAGGTATGATTCTAGACCCGTTCGAAGATGAACATTTGTTTGAGTGGGGGAGAATGTAACGACCCGACCAGTTGTACTGAGTATTGTATCCCCATTCCCCCATTTATTTTTTATTTTATGTTCGTTGGTGGTTATGTGACTTTCCGAGGTGGTTGGTTGGTTATGAAGATGTTATGGAATAAATCGGGACACTTAGTTCCAAGGTATGAAGCTTTAGTTGAAAGAATTAACCAGATGTTGACTTATGAGTAAACGACTCCGAAATGGGGTTTCTATGGTTCTGATAGCTTCGTATGGTGATTTAGGACTTAGGATATGTGCGGACAATGATTTGGAGGTCCATAGGCCGTTTTGGCTTGAATTGGTGAAAGTTGGAAAGTTGAGAAGTTTGACCATGAGTTGACATTGGTGATACCAGGCTCGGAATTTTGTTCCTAGAGCTAAAATAGGTTCGTTGTGTCACTTCTGACATGTGTGAAAAATATGGGCTCAATTAGAGTTGATTTGGTAGGTTTGAATTGGGGTGTGACTCATGTTTTTGATGTTGTTTCATGTGATTTGAGGCTTTGACTAATTTGATATTCTATTTTAAGATGTTTTGGTATGTTTTGATTGAGTCAGTGGCGTTTGGTGACAATCGGATTGATTTCGGACTGATTTTTGGTCTTAAGGAAATTTGTTATGCTTAAGTTGTAGTGCAAATGCACCTGCGCGATTTTGAATGCAGGTGCAAAGCCGGAGAAGAAACCATTGGGTTGCAGGTGTGGTCCTAAGTTAGTTGGGCAGTGGTTGCATGTGTGAGGTTGATTCTACATCTGTGATCCTGCAGATGCGATGAAACCTCTGTAGATGCGGATTTTTGTCCGGATCTCAAGGATTTTAGAAGCGAAAGGCTTCTGAAGGTGTGGGACTTGCACTGCAGAAGCGGGATTTTGGCTTTCATAAATAGTTTGTCGGTAATTTAATGATACTCTTAAGAAGCGAGATTGCTTCTGTACAAGCAGAGCCGCAAGTGCGGCTGGTGAGCCTGCATCAGCGGAAATAGTGGACATAATAATATGTGTGAGGGTTTGGAAAATTTTCTCATTATATGGACGTTCCAAGCTCGACTACTAGCGATTTTTTTAGAGGGGCTTCACTCTAATTCAATAGGTATGCAATATTTTATCACTTTTGTCCAATAATATTGAATACCCATTGATTTTCACACCTAGATTATGTGTTTTTAAGGTCGAATTTGGGGGGGTTTGCGGACTAGGTATTGGAGAGTAAGATTTGGGGATTTGAGGTTCGGTTTGTGTTCGGATTTGGATAATTTTTGTATAGTTGGACTCGTTATTGTCAGGAGTTCGGATTTTGTGAATTTTGCCGGGTTCAGAGGCTTGGGCCCATGGATTCCTTTTTGAGTAGATTTTTTGAATTTGGTTAAAGAAGTTAACTTTATCATGTGTGGTTAGATCCTATAGTTTGTATTTAAAATATTGAGTTTTTTGTAACTAGGTTCGAGTCGTTGACATGCCGATTTACGAGGCAAGGGTTTGTTAGAGCATGGAGTTTCGCACTTTGAGGTAAGTAACACTTCTAAATATGGTATTGAGGGTTTGAATCCCATGCCTACGCATTAAATTGTGGGTGTTGGGGTAACGCACAAGCTAGGTGAAAGGCGTGTGGGCATGCATTGTGGTAATTATGAATCGGTTGATTATGTAGTACTGTGTAGTTATCTATTGTTTTTCTATCCTTGTAATTCATACGTGTCAGAGTAATTGAGTTTTAGTCCATGTTAGAAATCATGTTTGGAATATGTGCTTATTGCATTGGGACCTGTCACGACCCAATTCCCATTTAATTGTTCATTTTAATATTTTTAAAGCCATTGATATTATTTAATAAGGAAATAAATGGTAGGTGATGCTAGTAATGTAAAGCATGAACAAAACCTGAAACTAAAGTAGAGAGTTTAATAATCAAAAACCATGAATATCTACTAGAATTCCCAAAACGCAGTGTCACAAGTGCACAAGCAATTAGTAGAATGTAAAAAACTCCATACCACTATTGTTTGAAACAAAATACAAAAATAATAATTACAACAAGAGGAGGCTTGGGGTGCCGCTGAACGGAGCATAGGATTCAGCTCACCACTTGGTCTCCGGGTAATGCAGATGCACTCGTGGACAAACACCAGATGTACATGCCTTGTTCGATAGTTTGGAAAGAAGACCTGAGGGCTGATCTACAACCTCCCGCTCACTCACGACACACATGCTATATGCGTGATGCTGACTCAAAACATGCACAATCTGTGAAGAAGCGTTATGTGAGTACGTAAACAACATATACCCCGTAAGTATCTAGTATAAATTCGAAGAAGTAGTGACGAGGGGTGTGTATACGGTCTGTACCGAGGACTCAGGTATCGGGACCTCTATGACATTCCAAGCGCGATCTCAAAAGGCTCGAAGGGAAATCTGAAGTTTGACCTTGGAGTGCATACCTCGAGAGAGTATGTAGAAGTCATCACGACATACCTAGATGCATCATAGAAATCGATGACCGTCATGGAATGGCGGAAAAATTCCCAAGGACACGTGGTTAGAACTGATAAGGGTTGCAAGAAATAGTACAAGTGCGTACTAAGTCATGATACAGCTTTACCAATAGTATTTCTTTGTCATAATTAGGGATGTATTATGTTGGGATTCTCCCCTCTGTATAAAGGGGATCCCTATAATTTTGTAAGAGAGGACTATTCACTGCGATAGAACATTCTCAGCTTTATTGCTCCTTGTTTATTGTTCGTCATTTATTGTCTTTCATTTATTGATATTATTCGACCTAGAGGGCCCAACATTTGGTTTGCTTATCTCATTTTCCTTGCTCACATTCATTGGTTCTTAATTATTAACTAATATTGGAATAAATCACGTATTTTAGAACCACAAAAAAAATATAATTGTTAAAACCATTTCCAAGGTAAACAGTTTGGCTCCCACCGTGGGGCTAAAAATAATAGTTATTATTGTGGTGCTAATTTTCTGATAACACACATTATTCTTCACACTTCTTCTTGTCCAAAAAATTTTTTATTTCAGGTACCAGTGCATAGCAACAATCGCTCGGTTTCCATGGGGAAAATAACGCAGCAGCTTCAGCAGCAGGCGTGCAACCGCTCAACACCGGAGTAGTACCTATTCCTGACCTAGTTGATGTTGACTCGCATATTTCTATAAGCACCGATTTGGGTACAGATGTCGGGGAAAGCGTGCAAGGAGAAGTTCAACCTGACGCATAAACAACACATACTCGAAATGAAGTCAGCCTACAAATCATTTTTGAGATGTTGCAAGCACAACAAGTTGCCATTCTCAGCTATAGAGTCAACAAAAAACCCCGACCACAGCCGGACCAGAAACAACTTCTCGAGTTGAGCAAACACCAGAAAGATCGAGTAACAACGGGTCCAAACGAACCCCACTATTATGAAAATGCTCGAGGACCTCACCAAAAGGATTGAATCATGATAAAGAAGATAGAGGCGAATGATAAAAAAATGGAAAACTATATCTCGAGGGTCGACTAGATCCTGGGCGCACCTCCGATTTAGAAGGGGGTAGATTCGAAGAAGTTCGTGCAAAAACCATTTCTGTCGAGTGCAGCTCTGAAGTCCATTCAAAAGAAGTTTAGGATGCCCGATATTCCAAAGTGCAACGGGATGACATATCCTAATGAGCATATTACCACCTATAATTGTCGTATAAAAGGGAATGACTTAAAAGGCGGTGAGATCGAGTTCTTCTTGTTGAAGAAGTTTGGAAAAACACTGTCCGAGGGGGGCATGACGTGGTATCATAACCTCCCCTCGAACTCAATATATTAGTTTTCCATGTTGGCAGACTCTTTTGTGAAGGCACATGCTGGTACTATTAAGGACACTACAAGGAAGTCTGATTTCTTCAAAATTAAACAGAGAGAGAACGAGATGATAAGGGAGTTCGTTTCCCGCTTTCATATGGAACAAATGGAATTTTCACCAGTCTCCGATGAATTGGTGGTGCAAGCCTTCACTCAGAGCTTGAATGAACGAATCTCGGTAGCTTCGAAGCAGCTGAAGTAAAATTTGATCGTATCCCGCCGTGACTTGGGTGGATGTGCATAACAGGTATCAATCTAATATTAGGGTCGACAACAACAAATGGGTGCCCCCTCGGGCTCAGTATATCCAAGAAGGCTCTTAGAAATGCCCCGAGGCGTGATATACCTCGAAACGATCCAAGGGTATATCGAGGTCAGAGTTCTCATGGACTTGTGAGCAAGACCAGTTTTGACGGGAATTCCAGACCAATAGAGGCACATCGGTTGTCAGAATATAGTTTCAACATCGATACCTCAGACATCATATAAGCCATAGGCAAGATCAGAGATATCAGGTGGCCAAATCTCGTGCAGTCAGATCCTTCCCGAAGGAACAACAACTTAATGTTAAAATACCACGGCATTCACGGTCATAGGACCGATGATTGTAGACAATTTGGAGAGGAGGTAGACCGACTGATCAGTGAAGGGCGCCTACGAGAATTTCTCAGTGATCGAGCAAAGAATGTTTCTCAGCGAGTCAAACGGGAAAACGAACAGGAGGAACCACAACATATAATCCACATGATCATTAGAGGCATTGACGTCCCGGCAAAGACCCATTTTCAAATGAACAAAAGTATCCATCGCACCGAAAAAGAAAACTCGGAGCTATGTACCCAAGGACGCTCTTACATTCGGTGAAGAAGACGTTAAGGCCTTGTCTCAGACTCATAATGATGCACTGGTAATTTCTTTTCTTTTGAATAAAGTTCAAATTAAACGTATTCTCGTGGATCCAAGTAGCTCGGCCAATATAATCAGGTTGAGGGTAGTGGAGCAGCTCAAACTGCTCGATCAGATCGTACCCACCTATCGAGTCCTCAATGGATTCAACATGGCAAGTGAGACAACAAGGGAGGAAATCATCCTCCTAGTCAACGTACTTGGTACAATTCAAGAAACCAAGTTTCATGTCATCGAAGGTAACATGAGGTACAATGCCTTACTTGGGAGGCCATGGATTCATAACATGAGGGAAGTGCCATCAACTTTTCATCAAATGATGAAGTTCCCAAAAAGATGGTGTCAAAACGGTGTATGGAGAGCAACATGCAGCAAAGGAGATGTTCGTCGTCCAAGACATGATGCCAACATCGACACCTTCCACTTCAGAGAAGTCAAAAGTGAAGCATATCCCCGAGGGACAGGCGGTCTGTGAGTAGTTGATCGAGGATGATGAACTAGTTCTGATCAAGCACTTTCCAGGTTGAAAGGTATACCTTGGAACGGGATTAACCCTTGAACTCAGGAGAAAACACATTCAATTTCATATTAATAACATTTATTGCTTCGCTTGGTCCTATTAGACATAACAGGGATCCCGCCGGGAGTAACCACCCATCGACTAAGTGTCGACCCCAGGTTCAAACCGGTGAAGCAAAAAAAGAGGCCTCAGTCCAAGGTTAAACATGCATTCATCAAAAACGAGGTAACTAAACTTCTAAAAATAGGATCCATTAGGGAGGTGAAATACCCCGAATGGTTAGCTAATGTAGTGGTAGTCCCCAAAAAAGGGAATAAACTAATGATGTGTGTAGATTGCAAAGACTTGAACAAAGCATGCCCTAATGACTCATTCCCATTGCCCAACATCGATCGCTTGATTGATGCCACGGCCGGCCACAAGATCCTTACATTTTCTCGACGCCTACTCCGCGTATAATAAATACAAATGAAGTCGGAAGACCAGGAAAGGACTTCGTTCATAACGAAGTAGGGTAAATATTGTTATTATGTAATGCCCTTCGGGCTAAAAAACGTAGGAGCGACATATCAATGCCTTGTTAATAAGATGTTCGAACATCAAATAGGGAAATTTATTGATGTTTACATGGATGACATGCTAGTTAAGTCGCTGCGCACAAAGGACCATTTGACTCATTTGTAGGGAACATTCGATATCCTTAGAAGATACAACATGAAGCTTTACCCCGAGAAGTGCACCTTCAGAGTCGGATCAGGAAAATTTTTGGGCTTCATGGTGTCGAACCAGGGAATCGAGATCAATCTCGACAAAATCAAGGTCATCGAGGAAATGACCGTGGTAAACAACGTGAAAGTGGTACAATGGCTGACCAGGCGGATAGCAGCCTTAGGCTGATTCATCTCGAGGTCATCATATCGGAGTCACCACTTCTTCTTCCTATTCAAAAAGAAAAACAATTTCGAGTGGACCCTAGAAATCCAACATGCCTTAGATGAATTAAAGCAGTATCTCTCGAGCCCACCTCTACTCCATACCCCGAAGGAGGAAAAATTGTTGTACTTATATTTGGCCGTGTCCGATATAGCGGTATGTAGTGTGCTGGTTCGAGAAGAACAAGGTACGCAATTCCCTGTCTATTATGTAAGTTGGACCATAGGAGATGCTGAAACCAGGTATCCACACTTAGAAAAAATAGCTCTTGCATTAATAATGCATCTCAGAAATTGAAACCTTATTTTCAATGCCATCGTATATGTGTTTTAACAACATACCCTCTTCAAAACATCTTGCATAAGCCCGAGTTGTCGAGACGATTAGCCAAATGGGCCATTGAACTCGGGGGCTACGATATCGGGTACCATCCCCGAACGTCTATCAAGTCCAAAATTTTGGCGGACTTTGTGGCCGACTTTAGGCCTGCCCTCATGCCCGGGGTAGGGAAATAACTTTTGCTAAATATTTGCACATCGTCTGGGGTATGGACCCTCTTTACTAATGGTGCCTCAAACGTAAGAGGGTCCGGACTCGACGACGTTCTGAAACCTCCTACGACTACAATAAATAGACAATCCATAAATCATCGAAATTGTCTAACAACGATGATGACTATGAGGCTATGATTGCAAGTCTCGAGCTGGCCAAATGCCTAGGAGTAGAAGTAATTGAAGCAAAATGTGACTCCCTTCTAAGAGTGAACCAAGTAAATGGGAGCTTCGAGGTTCGGGAAGGTAGGATGAAAAGATATATGGACAAACTTCAAGTGATATTGAATCGCTTTAAAGAATGGACTATGGTCCACGTACCTCGAGAATAGAAGTGTGAGGCTGTTGCATTCGCAAACGGGATCGTCCGTCGAAGAAGATGACATACTCCCGGGGGCTATTGTGCAACTATCTACATCGGTGATTGAAAAAGGGCATGCCGAGATCAACTCAAAAAATTCTAACATGGCATTGGAGGAACAAGTACATCGACTATTTGAGAAATGGGAAGCTTCACACGTACCCAAAAGAATCAAGGGCCTTTCGAGACAAAGAAGCTCGATTTTCACTCGACGATAACGGAACACTATATAGAAGGACGTTCGATGGGCCTCTAGCATTGTGTTTAGGACCAGGGGTCACCGACTACGTGCTTCGAGAAATCAATGAAGGCACTTGTGGAAACCACTCCGCTGCCGATTCTCTAGCTTGAAAGGTGATCACAGCAGGCTGCTATCGGGATAACATGGAAAAGGAAATCAAGGAATTCATTCGAAGATGTGACAAATGTCAAAGATTCACCAACCCGTCGAAAAATTACACCCAGTCTTATCCCCGTTGTCGTTCATGAAATGGGGAATGGACATCGTCGGCCTCCTACCAACAGTGCCAGGTACAGCCAGATTTATTTTATTTATAACTGACTACTTCTCGAAATGGGTGGAAGTACAGGCCTTCGAGAAAACAAGAGAAATATAATTCATTGACATCATTGGGACCACATCATATGCCGATTCGGGATCCCCTCTGAGATCACATGTGATAATGGGAAGCAGTTCATTAGCAGCAAGGTGAGGAAATTCCTCGAAGATCATAAAATCAAAAGAAAACTATTGATGCCTTACCATCCGAGTGCAAATGGTCAAGTCGAGTCCACGAACAATACCATCATTCAAAACTTGAAGAAGAGGCTAGAGAATACGAAAAGAAAATGAAGAGACGTGTTGCCCGAAGTACTAGAGCATATCGAACAACTTCGAAGTCAAGCACAAGAGAGACCCTGTTCTCTTTAGTATATGGATCCGAGGCTTTGATACCGGTCGAAGTCAGGGAACCGAGCGCCATATTTCAACATGCCACCGAGGACTCGAACAACGAGGCCATGACTAGCGCCCTCGAGCTACTAGATGAAAAGAGAGAGGCAACACTAGTCCGAATAGCCGCCCAAAAACAAAGGATCGAAAGGTACTATAACAGGATAACAAACCTCCGATACATTGGAGTTGGGAATTATTCCTAGGGAAAGTCACTCGCAACACTCGAAACCCAAATGAAGGGAAGTTATGCCCTAGCTGGGAAGGACTGTACCGCATCCTCGGAGTAGTCGGCAAAAGGTCCTACAAACTTGGCACCATGGAAGGCGAACAATTATCGATGCTCAAACGCTATTATTGGTAAGGTATAAACTTATCCCTTTTCATTTATGTTTCGTACTAACCTATTGCAGGTGTTCGATTGAGAAGAGTCGAAGTACCCTTCAGCTTGAAGACCTTGGGTTTTAAAGCATACGTTGCCCTCTTATTCCCTTAGATCGGTCTTTATCCCAAATGGGTTTTACTAGAGATGTTTTTAACGAGGAAACACCAATATGCTACCTAAGGAAAACTCAACAAGTATTCAAGGCTTCTTTTTCAATAAACATCAAATACTGGGGGGCATCACCCTCAGAGGTTACTCTTTTGAAGAAATCAAAATATGCCTCAGAGGGCCTCGATAGGAGAATGTTGTAATGGACCAAACGATCAAATGAACCGTGTCCGTGTTGAATAGTCGAGCCCCCGATGGCAAAAACATGTACGCATGTATCAAGTATTCGAAGAAGCGTTCTTATTTATCGAAACACTTTGTTTCATAGAGAATTTAACTATTTTCACATGAAAACGGCTTAAGGAGAAAATACCCCCCAACACTCGAGGACTGTCATCGATAGTCAACTTATCGAGTCTGAACTTGTAAGACCTCAATGAGGCAACATCGAATCTGTAAGACCTCAACAAGTCAACATCCAATCTGTAAGACCTCAATGAGGTAACATCGAATCTATAAGACCTCAATAAGGCAACAGCAAACTTATAAGACCTTAATGAGGCATACTCAAACTTATAAGACGTTAAAAATACACGACCATGGTATTAAGACCAAGGCTATATATTTGAACTTATAAGACCCCTAAAAAGGCATACCCTCGATATAGAGGCCTAGGTCGTTTCACCCGGGGTCTAAAGGCTACGGTCGAACACTAAGACTACGGTGATATTAAAAGGCTACGATCGAAATAATGCCCTCCGTGAGATGTCCGACTTCTGCCATAAGATTTAAAGGCCTCCAAACAATTCAAAAAAATTGGTTAGTCAGGATACCCTCGGCATAAGAAAAGGAGCTTCGATAATATCAGCTCCGAACAACGAAAAGGCTTCGAAAAAACCAGCCTTCAATGAAAAGGGTCGGACGTCGATCGTCATCACACATCGGCTTATAATCGAGGTTCTTATTCGAGTCGTCGAAGAGTTGGACGAACACAAAACATGCCAAGGCATAACCAAAACATTAAAATTCTTTAGCTAGAATGGGTGAAAACTATAGCCATATTAGAGGTCGAATCAACCCAATCTAAAGAGCCTAAGGGCCAATATGTAAGAGCCTAAGGGCCAACCTAGAGAGCCTAAGGGTCAATATGTAAGAGCCCAAGGGCCAAGCTAGAGATCCTAAGGGCCAACATGTAAGAGCCTAATCTCCAATATGTAAGAGCCTAAGGGCCAACCTAAAGTGCCTAGGGGCCGGTCCAAAGAACCTGAGGTCCAAATTGGAAAAAGCCTAAGGGCCAAATTAAAAAAGCCTAAGGGCCAATATTTTAAAATCAAAGTATCGATATCTAAAGAACTTAAAGTTCAGGATGCTGTGTTTGAGTCTTCATTCGAGCTCGGGCTCAAATACCCCAAAAGCATAAGTTTAGCTCAAAGATTTGAGCTTAAGAGGTCGCTTGTTATCGATTATTCACCAAGCACCATAACCTAAAGGTTTCGTGTTATAAGTCCAGCACATCGGACTGGTTATCAACAAGAATCAAAATATATTCCAAAAAAGCAAAGGAAACACAAGAAGTGATGAAAAAGCAAAGATTCTTTCATATACAGGGTTCACAAAACATATTCATTAAAAGCCCTTGCACAAAAAAACACTTCTTCTTCGTCTTCCTCCAACGCTCTCCGAACCACTAGCTAAAGCCTCATCGGATTCAAGCAATGTCACAGATTCTTCCTCTAAAGCCTTTACTCTTTCGATATCAGTACAAAGGTCGAAGCCCCCTGCACGTGCTTCCTCGAGAGCTTGTCTCCGAGATCCCAATCGAGAATGATCGAGGGCTCGAGTCATCTTGAGCTTGGTCTCTTCAGATATCTTCCTAGATCGAGCATTTGCAGTAGCAATATCTTCCTGATACGAGGATATGAGTGCGTGGCGGCTGATTCTCATGGAGATCCTTGTATTTACTGATTTCTACCATTGCATCCTGAAGTTGATACTCAGCCGAGCTCATCTTCTCTCGGAGAGTATCTCTCTCGGAGGCTACCTCATCCATGCACCGCTTGAGTAAGAGGATCCTAGTATCCCTGACACTAAGCCCCTCCCACATCAGGTCATTTTTCTGCTTGAGTTGCAAGAATCGAGTCAAGGCGTTTAATGCTAAAGCTGAACAAGCACAAAAATAAACATATGAAAACTATATTACCTGCTCATCGAGATCGGCCCGTCTCGAGATATCATCTCCAAACATGCTCGAAGGTCGTGCAGTTCCTCCCCCTTTTTTGGCGAAAAGAGCTATGAACCCATTTGCCTCCGATGAGAACCTCATATACTATTCCTCGTAATGGGCCAACTTAGCTTGTGACTTAGAAAAGTCCTGCTTGCAAACCATTGCGACCTAAAAACACAAAGAAAAGAAATCAGAAAAACAAGAACCAAAACTCAAAACATGGTTGTGGAGTCAGAAGACTACCTATTTACAGAGCTTCTCGGCTTCTTAAAAAATGAACGAGGCGTTAAGTTCAGGGTCTTCCTCCACCCCAGCAAAATATCCCTCGAACATGTCATTCTGTTCGTGGGAAGCCCCCATATCAGAAAGTTCCCAATTTTTGGCATATCGTACCAACCTCGGAGAGAATGATAGGCCCGACGGTGCTTTATAACTGCGCTCCCCGAGTTTATCTACCGGTGCCCCTCGGCTTGGAGCATGTTTTGGTCGCTGGCCAGCTCAGGGACTTCATTTGACCCACCCTCGAGAATTTCTTCAGTTGGAGGTGGGGTAGCATTGACGACTTTTGGTTAAGAAGCCTTCGGCTCGACAACAGTCAGCTCAGTAGGCTTCATAGCGGTCTCTCTTCTTCTTCCCCTAATTACTAGCGGGCACTCATCTTTCTCTTCGCCCTCAGCACGAAGACTCTCTGCCACTTCCAAAGTTAAGTCCACTGAATCGACCTTATACTTTTGAACTTTAGCCTTCTTCGGCTTCGGGGACTCAGTCGGTGATATCTTCTTTCACTTTTTCTCCTTAACGTGTTTTGGGGTATCTGCTTCCCCATGCAGAGTTTCCCTCATCAAATTGGCCTCTCCTAGGCCTACACAAGCGCAAAAGGATAAACGCAAACGGTGAGAGTGATATCGGGAGGTGTCCTTTCAAAAGAGTTAAAACATGGCCGAAAGGAAACTCACTATGGTTTTTAGCCTCCCATCCGGTCTTGGCCAGGTCACGCCACACGCGCTTGGTATATGGGCAGGTCGAATCGAGTAGTAAGACCCAGCCCGGGAGATCCTTGACCTCACCAGGATACCACTTGACAGCTATGTCATCGGAGGGATTTAGTTCAAAAGGAAGAAAAAATATTTAATTGACGAAATATGTTCACTTACAATTCGTATTCCATTCCTTGGAGAATGACATCCTTTCAACAGACATCAGGTCTGTGGTCCTAACTTAGACAAAGCGGCTCAACCATGTCCTTATCATCGTCGATACTGGCAAAGAGGACCTTCAAAGCCCGACGTTGTAGCTTAATCAGGCTGCCTCGATAAAGTCAGGGGCTATACATTCTAATAAGATTGTCGAGGGTAAAATGCATCCCCTCGTCCATGTTAAAAAGGTACCTAATTAGGTAAACGATGCGCTAGAAGGATGGATAGATTTTGCCGAGTGTCACTTAGTATTGTCTGTAGAAATCAAGGATCATAGGGTCTATCGATGGCGAAGATGGTTCTACAGGACCTAGGGTAATAGGATATGTGTACACACTAAGGAAACCGGCTTTATATGTTGTTATGTCTTCCTCACGAGAAGAATCTCCATTTGTACCGCCTCCCCCGCAGCGGCTGTCAGCCATCACTTTCACAGCTTTAGTTATCAGACTAATGTATCGAGACATGGTTTCATATCGCCCCGGTTTCGAAGAAGGTTTGTCGACTTTGAAATCGGAGGACGTTTCACAAGGTCCGGAGATGCCCTCCTCAATACGAGGAGGCACTATTTCTTTGCTCTTAGACGAGCGTGATGATGAAGGGGCTATCTCCTCTTGGGAAACGGTTTCATAGGTTTTTGTCATTTTTGCTGTGAGATTTCAGATGTAAGGGAAGAAATTGGATGAGAGATGAACACAAGAATGAAGCAAGCAAAAGAGTTGTTGATGATCTGACGATGTTGTGAAAATTAAAAGTTTAAGGCGTGAAGGATAGGCGATTTATAGGGGTATGTTATGCGTGTTGGAGAAGGTGAAAGGGCGGCCAACCGTTGTTTTCGATTTATTATCTCTTCGAGAATCGTGCAGGCATGACTTTTGCACCTCATTTCTATCACCTCAACCACTGACCTAACGTGACTGATGTCGTCACACAAGGCATCAACGAATCAAAGAATTCAAATCGTTTCATATTATGAAACGCGGGGACTATTTGTATACGGTCGATACTGGGGACTCCGGTATCGGGACCTCTATGACATTCCAAACCCGATATCGAAAGGCTCGAATGGGAATATGAAGTTCGACTTTGGAGTGCATACCTCGAGAGAGTATGTCCAAGTCGTCGTGACAGACCTCGAGGCATCATAAAAATTGATGACCGTCATGGAACGGTGGGAAAATTCCTAAGGACACGTTGTTAGAACTGATAAAGTCTACAAGAAATAGTACAACTCTGTATTGAGTCGTGATACAGTTGTACCAATAGTATTTCTTTGTCATAATTAGGGATGTACTATGTTGGGATTCTCCCCTCCTATATAAAGGGGATCTCTATCATTTCGTAATAGAGGAATATTCACTGCAATAAAACATTCTCAGCTTTTTTCGTGCTCAACACTATTTATCAGCTTTATTGCTCTTTGTTTATTGTTGTTCATTTATTGTCTTTCGTTTATTGTTATTATTCGACCTCGAGTCCCCCGTTTCCAGTAAGCTCGAGGCCCCAGCCTTGTGACAACTTTTGTTTGCTTATGTCATTTTCCGTGCTCACATTTATTGCTTCTTAATTATTAACTAGTATTGGAATAAATTACGTATTTTTAGAACCACAAATCAAATATAACTGTTAAAACCATTTTCAAGGTAAAAAGGGTCGACATCGACACTTACTAGTAGTCAATATATATAAAGTGCAAGAATCATAAATAGGCATGAAAGAAAACGACAATAATGGAATAAGATGCAATAATTAAATTATTCTTTAACAAAATAACAAACTAAAAGTCCCCAAATATCACATGATAATCTCAACAAGTAAGGGCCAACACGTAATTAAATTCTCAAGTGATGAAGGATATATCGAGTATAATCGGACTCCCAGCGACAACACACACGGGTTATGGCGAGGTCATACGACCTGATCCATAACAATCGTGTACATACATTATCGAGATTGTATGGTCCGATACATGGATTTATCACATTATATATAAATATTTTTGAGGTGTTCGGCCGCAGGAACAGGAATAGAAAACTCTTCAGACTACGGTATAACATAATCTTTAAATCAATTTTTTCTTATTACTACAAGAAATTAAACTAATAAGTTGAGGCCAAATAGTGCAAGTATTGCATAATAAAGTCCTATGTCTACCGGGACATAACATGAATTTTAGATGCGTAAGGACTTTTGTCACTTCATGTTTTCCTACAACCCACAATTAGTAGAAACTTATCATTTAAACACATGGGGGGTTAATTCCCTCATACAAGGTTAGGCAAGAGACTTACATCATTTCAAAATCAACTTCCTGGTCCACAAATCAAACAAAAATTCTTAAGTCGATGTCGAGCAATCAGAAACTAGCCAAAGGTCGCACAAGCTAATCAATATTTGCTCAAAAGTTTGTAATTTAACTATTAGATTAATTACCAAACACAATTTGGAGGATTCCTAAAATTCACCTCGGGCCCACGTGCCCGGATTTCAAAATTATTTGTAAGTAATTGTTACCCATAACCCATAGCATCGCGATCACGAGCCCATTCTCACGAACACGTAGAATAAAATCTCTCCTAGGACAAGTAATTAATCGCCAACGTGAGGGCTTCTTAGCGTTCGTGAAGAAGGAAAAAAAGTACAACAGTTGGAAAAAAATTGAACTTAACTCCAGGTGGTCCGAAACTCATCAGAACTACCTGATACCCCATCCAACTGTACCAACAAGTCCATAAATATAATATAGACCTGCTTGAACCCTCTGAACAAATAAAACTACGTCAAAACTACATCGCAAACTGATCCGAACACACGCTCAAGTCCAACATATCATACAAACTTATTGGAACCATCAAATCCCGGTTCCTAGGTTGCTTAATCAAAATGTTGACTCGAGTCAAACTTTGCCATCTTAGGCCACTATTTAGGAACTAAGTGTTCTAATTTCAGCCCGAACCCATCCTATCTAAACTAACCTTCCCTGCAAGTTATAAAGTATTAAAAGCACATACGAGGAGTCCTAATTAGGGAAACAAAGATCTAGAAAGAAAAATGACCGCTCGGTTTCTTACATTCTCCACCTCTTAAACAAACGTTCGTCGTCGAACGGGTCCATAATCATACCTAAAGTGCTGAATAGGTGTGGATATTTTCTCCTCATATCATCCTTGGTCTCCCAAGTCGCTTCCTCGATTGGTTGACCCCTCCACTAGACCTTTACAACATAAATCTTCTTAGACCTCAATTGGCGAACATGCCTACCAACAATGGCAACTGGATCCTCCTCATAACCCAAGCGCTCATATAGTTGAATTGCCGACATGGTACGTCCGGAGCATAGAAACCTAAAAATATGATGCACTCCTGATAGAGTGGGAGGAAAGGGAATCTCACAACAAAAAACCTCCACAACTAGCCTAAACACCTCAAATGGGCCAGTAAACCTTGGGCTCAGCTTGCCCTTCTTTTTGAACCTTATGGTACCCTTCATCCGCGAGATTTTAAATAGAACCTTCATACCTACCATAAATGATAAATCACGCACCTTCTGATCGTGTAACTCTTATGTCTAGATTATGTTGCACGAAGTTGCTCCTGGATCAACTTTACTATCTCCAATGAATCCTTCGCTAAATCAGTTCCATATAACATAGCCTCACCGGGCTCAAACCATCTGATGGGTGAAAGACCCTACCGACCATATAAAGCCTCAATTGGAGCCATCTCGATGCTGGACGGATAAATGTTATTATAAGAAAACTCGGTGAAAGGAAAGCATCGGTCCCACTGCCCTCCGAAGTCAATCACACATGCTATGAGAATGCCCTCTATAATCTAAATTGTACGCTCCGACTACTCGTCGGCCTACGGATGAAAGGCTTTGCTGAGCTCTACCCAGATGCCCAACTCGCTTTGTACTGCTCTCCAAAAATGAGAAGTGAATTGAGGGCCTCAATCTGATATGATGGAAACATACAGACCATGCAACTGGACAATCTCCTAAATGTCACTATAGGCCACCATCGGAATAAAGTGTGCCGACTTGGTTACCCTATCGAGAATGATCCGAACGACATCAAACATCCTCAACATTCGCAGCAACCCAACTACAAATTCCATAGTTATGCGCTCCCATTACCGATCCAGTATAACCATCTGCTGGCATAGGCCACCTGGCCTTTTGGCGCTCATACATAGTGATGCCACCAGTAATGTTGCCTTAGGTCGCGATACATATTATTAGAACTTGGATGAATGTAATATAGAGAACTGTGTGCCTCTTATATAATCATCCTCTTAATCCATCAACGTTAGGAACACATAGGTGACCCTAGAGTCACAGAAGACCATTCTCACCGATAGTAACCTCCTTGGCACCACAACGTAGTGCCATCTCTTGAAGAACCAGCAAGTGCAGATCATCGTACCGACGATCCTTAAAATGCTCAAATAAGAAAGACTGATCCACAACACATGTAAGGAATAGACTGGGCTCTGAAATATCCAAACTCACAAGCCTGTTAGCCAGGGACTAAATCTCCAAATCCAATGGCCTCTCCAATGCTGAAATGAATACCAATCTACCCACACTCTCGACATTTATGCTCAAGGCATCCGCAACCATATTCGCCTTGCCTAGATGGTAAACGATGGTAATATCATAGCCTTTCAGTAAATCAAGACACTAGCTCTATATCAAGTTTAGATCTGTCTACTTAAAAAAATGTTGCAAGCTATGATGATAAACCTCACATGACACATCATAAAGATAATGCATCAAAATCTAGAGGGCATGAACTATTGTATCCAACTCCAAATCATGTGCAGGGTAATTATTCTCGTGGGGCTTCAGCTGACGTGAAGCATATGCAATAACTCGCGCCTCTTGCATCAATACATAACCCATGCCATTAAAATGCATGTAAACGAATTATTGNCATATAATTATCCAATACCAAACAAACTATTAAAAATTAGACAAATACAAGGATACAACTATTTTAGTAAATTTGACTGTAAATCAGGATTTTACCACCTTAAATTAGAAGATGAATCTAAAAAGCTAACAACATTTACTGTATCCCAAGGATTTTACGAATGGAATGTATTACCCATTGGATATAAAAATGCACCAGGCAGATATCAACACTTTATGGATAACTA
Organism: Nicotiana knightiana; assembly: GCA_005239525.1. Classification (NCBI taxonomy): domain Eukaryota; kingdom Viridiplantae; phylum Streptophyta; class Magnoliopsida; order Solanales; family Solanaceae; genus Nicotiana; species Nicotiana knightiana. The sequence continues at coordinate 251,087 of ML438461.1, read as the reverse complement.
TTTCAACCAACTAGAAAACTGTATAGTATATATAGACGACATACTTTTATACTCTAGGACGCAAGATGAACACATAAAACTATTAGAAAAATTCATACACATTATAGAAATATCAGGAATTAGTTTAAGCAAAAAGAAAGCTGAAATAATGAAAAACCAAATTGAATTCTTAGGAATACAAATAGATAAAAACGGAGTAAAAATGCAGACACATATAGTACAAAAAATAATTGATTTAGATGAAACACTTGATACAAAAAAGAAATTACAATCCTTTTTAGGATTAGTTAACCAAGTAAGAGAATATATACCCAAACTAGCAGAAAACTTAAAACCGTTACAGAAAAAATTGAAAAAAGATGTTGAATACCATTTTGATGAAAAAGATAAAACACATATAAGAAAAATTAAGNAACCAATATCTGAACAATATAATTTCTTAGACTTAGATTGTGTAGCAGATACAAATAAAACAATACAACTATGGATAGGATATATATCAAAACAATTGGTAGATAATAAGATAGGAATAAAAGAAACACCGGGATATATAGAAAGGACACTCATAGGAACAGTAAAACTATGGTTACACAATTTAACAAAAGAAAGTCTAGATACCTTAAGATGTAATAGAAAATTTGATGGTGAAATGGCAACAACAAATATGGAAATATTATACAAATATGAGATAGCCATAAGAAACGAATTTAGTAGCATGACTACAGAAATAGAAGAACAAAATAAAGATAAAATAATAAACAGAAATCTAATAACAAAACTAGCGATATGTAATATGTGCTATATAGATGAATATACTTGTGCATTTAAAGAATATTATTATAAAGGGACATACAGTGCAGAAGAAAGTAGAGAAATAAGAAGATTATATTTTACAAAATTACCCGAACCATTTAGTTCAAAAATAATAAAAGACTGGAATGAAGCAGGATTAGCAGATACTTTGGGAACTAGAATAAAATTCCTACAACAATGGTTTATACAAATATGTGAAAAATATAAGGAAAAAATAAAAATGGAAAAAACACTAATAAAAAATTTAGCATGTTGTAAAAATAAAACAGCCCAATACAACTCAAACAGACCGTACTACCTGACCCCATGTTGACAATTGTATCATTTTGTTTATAGGTCTCAAAAACACATAAGTTGGTAAAGTTTATTTCATGATATTAATAAGAGGCATAATGGTCATACGGCGTACCGAGAGATTTTATTAACTTATTTCATATGAATTTCATGCATTTATACATGCACATTGACCCATGACCGGATGTCGTTATATACACGTATAATACCCCGTATTTATGCATTAGTGCCGTAGAAGGTACCACATGACCATGATATTACGATGTATACAATGTGTTAAAAGTAAGTATTATTTTAAGTAATTTGAGATATTACCTAATTATGTTGGTAATTGATTAATTATTGGTTTTTAGTGGGATATTAACAAGGTAATTGAAATCTGTGGATAAACTTAAGGGAGGCATCACCCCAATGTGGCAGCCAACTATCTTAAATTAGTGACTCCCAAGTTCATATAGTAAGGTTCCAAAGTTAGAGGGTTATATGGCTAAGTAATCACAATAAGTAGGGCCCACACACTAAGGTATATGACCTCTCTAATTCACAAAGAGAGGATCTTATATCTAATTTGCAAGTAATGGGTCTTCAGCATAATTCAAACGAGATTTCCTAGCATCATAGAAACGGGATGTTGCAATTATAAGGGAGTACGATGTAATCTTTCTCAAGAATATCATACGAATTTTTTCCTACTTCGATCTCGCAGTTACATGTTTTGTCGTGATTGACGGGTGTTAGAGGGATTGTCAAGAGAATCGACTCAGATATGTTAAGGTTATCCCTTCTTTCCTTTTGGCATGTCCATACGATATAAACGAAATGAGCAAATGCACAACTTTCATAAATGACTCTATTCATAGGAATACTAGAGGTGCCTATGTTATTGATTCCCCATGTGTCATATTATTCTATCATCCGTTCATGGGTCTCAGAATATACATAAGTTGATAAAGTTTATTTCATGCTATTAATACAAGACGTGTTGATCTTATCACATTCCGATAAATCTTATTAATGTACTTCTTATGAATTTCATGCATTTATACATGTACATTGATCCGTGACCAAATGACATTATATACATGTATATTTTATGTATACGGGATATGGATAAAAGTTACGGTGTTATATACGCACCACCACCTGATTAGCTGGTATACGTTGATGATTTGCCCATAGTAGCCGAGATGATATGATAGGATGCCCTTAGAGGCTTGATGATGTTGTGTACGCATATACTTTTTCATGGTATGACATTTATATGCATATTCATGACATTATAAATATGAAATGATTTACCGAGCTATTTAGATTTACATGTTGAGTCCTCCATGTTTCTATCATGTCTATTATTTACTGATTTTCATTCCTCACATACTCAGTACATTATTTGTGCTGACGTCCCTTTCGCCTGGGCATGCTACATTTCATGCCCGCAGGTCCCGATATAAAGGTTGAGAGTCCTCTAAGTAGGCTATGAGCTCACAGAAGATGGTGCGCTCTATTTGCTCCGGAGTTGCGTATTTGGTCAGTATGATTTGGACATGTGTTGATTGGTACGGCGGGTACATATCCCAACCTTTATAGTATTTATCTGCTCTTCGAAGCTTGTAGACATATGTCATGTACGTGAAAGATTGTATGGCCTTGTCGGCATATGTTCAATGTACGAGTGATCATTTTAGCCTTATAGGCCCGTATGTCATGGCAAGTTGGTATCAGAGCCTAGGTTACATAGGACTCATAGATCATGAGCAGGTTTAGTAGAGTCTTGCGGATCAGTATGTACACGTCTGTACTTATTTTCGAGAGGCTGCAGAACCCTTAGGAAAAATCTCACATTCTTGAATTTTTTTCGTGCGAATCCATTTATTCATCCAAAAGTGTAACTATGTCAATTCCTTTCATGTATTCGAATGCGTACGTGAGCGCTCGGTATCAATTGTGCATCAACGACTTATGATTCCCATGGGTGAGATGTGATTTTCAGCATATTCATAATGGGCCAGTCTGGAGGACTTGAGGCCGGATTTTATCTTTGTCTTGAGCGCTGAGATTTTATTTGTGCGAGCACGTGCATTTGGGGACTTATATGTCTGTTTGTAATCTTATTGATGGGATTTGGTGACTAGATGACTACGTGGTGAATGTGATTTGATGGTTAGATGTGTTCAGGGTGTTTGATTGTGACAAAAATGAATTGGCGGGAGATGTAGCAAGAACCATTGAGTATTTGACTTCTGTCTTAAGTTAGATTGGGTTATGTCATATGAGCGTATAAAGGATTTTGTTGAATCTCACTGCACTATGGTGGAAGTGATGGCGTATGAGCATTGCGAGTTATTGTTTGTCTTGATCGTTGTCTTTGAGTCATGTGGGGGAGTTTGTTAATATTAAGTTGATTGCACGATTATGTGTTGTATTGGTCTCGGTTCGAGGTATATCGAGGAATCAGTTATGACCAGCAGAGGTGGAGTTTTGGAAGGGCTTGAGTAACGAAAATTTTGAATATATGTTGTAATATACTCTATGGGTAATAAGGTTTTATTGAATGTTTGAGTTGTATTAGTAAAGGGGTTAGTGTGTAGTGGTACAAATGGGGTCAGGTAGTACGGTCTGTTTGATCAATTTAATTGAGAATTGCGTAGAGTGGGTGACTCTCAAGAATGATTATGATGATTCAAGGTTATATATAACGATTGGAAATCTTTGTGATCTGTAATTGGCTAGAAATTGAGATTTACGTTGGAGGGTGTAAAACATTATCATAGATTCTTCATATCAGTATCAGGAAGGTGAAGCTAATGGATTTAGATTTGCAAGAAGTCTCTTTAGGCCAAGGATTTTGAATATGGTGCTTTGGGGGATGTTTAAGAGAGTATTTAGCAGCTTATGAGCCTTAGACAATGTGGTTTTATGCTGGGGTCTCGTGTGGTGAGTTTGGGTTGACGATAGAGGAATATGGAAAGGAGAAGTACTAATTAGAAGATAACTCAGAAGGAACATTGATAAATAGGACATCTTGGTAGTATGTCGGATCGACATGGTAAGGGATATGATTGGTTCTTTGGGTTCTTATGAGGTAATGAGTTTTTACAGGTGTTTCCTGGCAATGTTCTTGGGTTTTGATGACCTGCGTACCTTGGTTGAGTTAGAAGGATTCAGTCCTGACGGTTTGGTGTTGTGCAAATGGAATACGGATAGTTCTGGATGGTTTCAACTATGGTTAGAGATGTGTATTTTCTACCGGAGTGAGGAGCATGTGATGTATAGTGATTTTGCTTCTGCATGGGATCAAATGTTATGTTCTTGACTAGTTGGGTGTATAGTCATTTTTGGATCAGAAGAGACCATGAAGTTCTCATATTTATCATAGGATGGGGTGGCATATGCAGTATGTTATGTAGAGTTGAGATTTGCATATGTGAGATCTCGATTCAGTCCTGGAAGGAAGGTCAAATTTATCAGGCAGCATTGGCAGTTTCAGATGACTAGGTAGATGATATCACCAATTGGCTGGCTTGATGAGGGTATACATTTCAGAAAGGTCAATGTGTGGAGTTAAGGGTGCTTCACCATTATTGCGACGCTCTCTTGTTGGATCAATTGCTGATATTTAAGGTTGCTTGGCGACGCAGAGGAATTATGGGGTTATCCCTCGTGGAATGATTTAGTATTAGAGACATGTTATATATTCGAGTGGTGGAGTTGGGATTCGATATGGTAATTTCTGCACTTCATGGACTTCGAGACTGGGAATTTTCATAAACAGAGTAATTTGTGGTTGTGGACTGTGAAGATGCGAGCAAAGCTAGTCAGATGTTAGTATATGCCATGATTCAGTCATTGTGAACTTTCAGAGAGTTATCCATCTGTTGTGGGTGACCAGAGTTGATTTAGGGTTACTTTGTAGGCCAGTATGGGTGTGTGTTCTGCACGGGGTCGGAATTGTTGACTCGGAATTGCTATTTTCGAGGGATATACCATTCGATTATCGTAGATTTTATTCATATTATGGAGTGATCTATGTGTTACCCTTCAGAGTGGTGATTGTTGGTTATATTCACATATGGTGCGGATTTATTTGGGATGTATAGCGGTATTTCAGTAAAGTAAGTTATTGGGCATTGCGAGATTGAGACGCGTGGGTCATGTTCCTTCTGATTTTGGCTAGCATGGCATTGCGTCATTTACTTCTCCGTAGTTATGGTGATTTACTTTAGGTACTAGACATAAAATTTCACGTTGTTGATGATTTTGAGCATGGTGACTTCAGGTGTCTCATGTGGACCAGTGTTTGGATAGGGTCGCGCATTGCAGCGATGTTATGTAGAGGTATGATCCTTTGGGTTAGATTCATGTGTTCTGGTTCTACGATGCGTGATGGGTTCTAAGCATTATGTTGTGGTGGTACTGGTGAGCTTGCAGTTGAACTCTCTTATTTGAGTCATTTTTTCCATGATTTGAGTACATTTGGACTGTTGCTTATAGGTGTGCGGATTGCACGGGTTGTGGCTTTAGATTGTATTGATGTGTCATGTCACTAGAGTAGTCGTGTTGGATGAGATGAGGTCATTGGGATCTAGAATGAATAATATCAGATTCAATTCAATATGTATTAAGGATAATATCGGGATTCAACTTAAATATTTACTATGGTCCTTGCCAAAGGAGAGGGAGCTCCATGACTGGTTGATCTAAGGAATGGTTATGACTTTTTGAGCGTTTCATTCATCATTGGCAGAATACTAAAGTGTTGGAATGAGGCTTTGCTTTGATAAGAGGTTTATTAGCGGAATTGGGTTGTTTGAGAAGTTGTTGTGATTAGAAGTTATCGCTATGAGTGTCTGAGTTAAGCGGTATATCGTGTGATATTATCTTGGATTGCGGTTATGGCTTGATAAATCATGTTCAGACTTATTCAGTGTGTAGATGTGAGATTCCTATCTTATAGACAATTTCGGAAGTGGAAAATTGGTTCTAAGGTTATGGGCTATGGTGAATTGTGAAATTTCTGTTATGTTGTGTTACCGGACCTATATGGGATAGGGTGACGTGGTATCACCCCCGGGTATGTGCATGGTAAGGTTACCCAGTGATTTGATGGTTTTCGGAACAACTCTGGGCACGCTAGAGGACGAACGTATATTTAAGTGAGGGAGGATGTAACTACCCGACTGGTCGTTTTGAGAATTTACACTTTGCTCGCTAGTTCTTGGGCATGACTAGCCCCGTATCATGTATTATGACTTATGTAAATCTTCAGTTTTGATTTTCAGGATAATCGGAAAAGATTTGGAAGAACAATTCTTAGCTTGAAGCTTTAAATATGAACGGTTTGACCAAGTTTTGACTTTCAAGTATTCGATCTTGGATTTGGATTTTTATGATTTGGTTAGATCCATTAGGTGATTTTTGGCTTGTTAGTATACTTTGTTGGGGTCCTATGAGGCTCAAATAAGTTTTGGAAGGTTTTAGTGTTTTGAGCATAAGCATGTAATGATCCAAAGGTCCATTTTTAGTTCTAGAGATCGAATTTTGATTTTCAAACTTCCGGGATTTTTATAATGAATTATAGGAGTGATCTGGAAAGTTTGGTCTAATTTCATCAAATCGCGATTGGGTTTTCGACGCAAAACATGAGTTAATTGTTGAACAAGCGAAATGGGTATCACACTGAACAAATGAGATCTGAATTGAGTTTCGATTGAAAGGCTATGTTTGTATTATTATTTGTGACCCGTAGGAACAAGAATCATCGAATTTCGAGCTCGTATGGTGGAGTTAGAGCCTTTTTAGTGATAATAAACATTGCTGGTGCAACAGGATCTGGTGCGCACCTTTAGCGACTCGATTTGGCACTTTTAGCGGCGGGATTTGGGCTTTTAGCGACCAGATTCGTGTTTTTATTGAGCTGCCTTTTTTTTGCTCATTTCCACATTTTTTAATGAAAATAACATGGCTTGGGGCGATTTTTGAGCGAGAAGTCATGGGAAATCTTGAGGTAAGTCACTTGTGATCATTTCTACTCCATAATATTGAATTATCATCGAATAATCTGACTAGATTACATGTTTTTGAGGTGTAAATTGGGGAAGGTAGGGAATGGGAAATTTGAGAATTTAATTTAGGAATTGAAGGGGTAATTGTGGTCCAATTTTGATGTTCTTGGTATGTATAGACTCGTTGGAGAATAAGGATTCTGGTTTTGTAATCATTATTGAATTTCGAGACGTGGGTCCAGTTTGTCCAATTTAAGGATTTGTGCCTAATCTTGATAATTTTCGAATGGGTTTCGTCTCCCTAGCATATATTGATGTTATTAATCTTGTTTTGGTTAGACTCGGAGCATTCGAGAGCCGATTCAAGGGGCAAGAGCATCGCGAAGTACTTTTCGGGCCGGTTTGAGGTAAGTAATGATTGTAAATCTTGTCCTGATGGTATGAAACCCCGAACTTCACACTGTATCACTGTATTAGAGTGGTGCACATACTAGATGACGAGTGTGTGGCATACACCGATGAGTATTGTGACTTGGCCCGTCCCGTAGCAACTATTAAGTTGCGTATTTGATTATAAAGCATATGATATTTCATGTTTAAAGATTATTACTATGTTTTGGGCGGAATGTCGTATTTGGGCCTCGTGCCATGTGTTTAGACCCCTTGGGGGCTTTTTACTGCTATTCCTCACTATGTTGACATATGATTTACACTCAGTCTCATTTACACTACTTTGATGCATAACTGATTTAAAACTCAGTCTCATTTACACTACTTTGATGCATAAAATGATATTTTTGGGTCGAATACTCCGTTTTACTGATAGCCCGAGTGGATTTTGAGAGATTTCTGACTGAGTGAGGCCGAGAACCTATATTGTGAGGAGTATATATGGAAGTGCTGCACGTCGCAGAAATATATATATATATATATATGGATCGAGCTTCACGCCGCAACGAGTTATAATGGATCGGGCTGCACGCCGCGACGATATTGCACTTGGGTTGTAGGAGCCCCTCCGGAGTCAGTACACCCCCAGTGAGGGCAGGTACCTACTGAGTGCGAGTGTTTAGTGCTGAGTTACGAGTGACTGGGAGGCATGAGTGGCTGTGAGGTTGCCCAAGGGGCTGATAACGAGTGATTGTCAGGCATGCCGAGGGACTGATTACGAGTCATGTTATGCCCGAGGGGCGGTTTATTATTCATGTTTTTGCCCGAGTGGATACTTATGATTCATATCATTTTACACTAAACATCTTGGACATTTTATTGAAACTGTTGGAAGTTACATCTTTTCAAAGGGTTTTCACTGAAATCGGCTTTTTTAAGCGTGATGATTTAACGTATACACTGTTGGAAAGAAAGACAGTGCTTTATTGTAAATTGAAGATTTGACTTTATGTGTTTCTTACTTCTCAGACCTGATTTATTTTCATTACTACTGAGTTGGTGTACTCACATTACTCCCTACACCTTTTGTGCAGATCCAGGTACTAGGGCAGAGTGAGCTTTCTATCTGTTGCAGAGACTTCTCGGAGATTTTGCGAGGTAGCTGCACGCGTCCACATCCCTACTATCTCCTGCTTACTATTATAGAGTTTATTTTACAGAATTGTATATTTTCTGTAGATGCTCATGACCAGTTACTCCGGGTTCTTGGGGTTGTATTTTAAACATATGGTGTAGCTTTGTCTGTTTAAAAGGTAATTTAAATGAAACCTTTACGGGTTATCAGTTTATAAATGATATAAATGAAAGATTCTTTACGCTGAGTGTTAGTTTGGCTTGCCTAGTTCCACGATAGGCGCCATCACGACTAGTTTAGATTTGGGGTCGTGACATTTCCCTTTCTTACCAAACCGCATTACACCTTTCATGGGGGAATCTTCAAGAATACCCAATCATCTTCTTTGAACTCGAAATCTCTGCGAAAAACATCCGAATACAACTTTTGACGACAATGAGTAGTTTTTAATAATCCTTAATAACCTTAACCTTCTCCATATCTTGATGCACGACGTCTGGTCCTATCAATTCCCCATCCCCAAATTCAAACCACTCAATAGAGTATCCACATATCCTTCCATATAAAGCCTCGAGTGATGACATTCGAATGTTAACATGATAATTGTTGTTGTAGGCAAATTATATAAGCGGCAAATGATCATCCCAACTACAATTGATGTCAAGAACACAAATGTGCAACATATCCTCAAGCGTTTGAATAGTTTGCTTTCCTTGCATGTCTGCCTGTGGATGGAAGTATGTACTAAGATTTACCTAAGTGCCCGACCATTACTGAAATTTCTTCCAGAAGTTAGTTGTGAATTGTGCTCCCCAATCAGAAATGATGGAAACTGGAGTGCCATGCAGCTTGACTATTTCCTTGATATACAACTGAGCATATTGTTCTGCTATGTTGGTAGCCCTAACAAGTAAGAAGTGTGTTGATTTCGTAATTCGATCCACAATCACCCAAATCGAGTTGCACTTGCAAGGAGTGCGAGGTAGTCCTACCACAAAGTCCATTTTGATCATCTTCCATTTCCACATTGAAATTTCTATGTTATGTGCCAACCTATCGGGCCTTTGATATTCGACCTTCACTTACTGACAATTGGAACATCTTGCCACAAAGTCTGCTACATTACTCTTCATATCATTCCACCAATAGACTTCCTTAAGATCATCGTACATCATGGTATAACCATGGTGCACATAATACCTGGAAGTGTAAACCTCGGTCATTATTCTCTCCCGTAGACCATATACATTTGGAAAACATCATCACCCTTAGTACCTTCGTGTACCATCATCCATGCCAAGAGAAAAAGTTGTAGTCTTATGTTTATGAACCCCCCCCCCTTCAGTTGTACAAACAATGGATCGTGGTATTGTTTCTCCTTGACTTCCACAACAAGCAATGATTAAGCCCTATTTTGCACAAGTACCCCCTTCACTAGAGTCCACAAGGCAAACTCCCAAACTAGCTAACTGATGAAGCTTCTTGGCCAACAGCCTTTTATATGCTTCCGAGTGATCCAGACTACCCATAGATTTCTGGTTGAGAGCATCCGCTACAACATTAGCCTCTAATTCAATTGCTTATGTTTTAAAATGTATTGAAGGATCTTGTGGTCTGTTAATATATCCACATAGACGCCATACAAATAACGATGCCAAATCATCAATGCAAAAACCACCACTGCTTGTTCTAAGTAATGTGGTGGGTAGTTCTTTTCATAATTCTTGAGTTGCCTAGAAGCATAATCTATCACCTTTCCATCTTGCATTAATACACACCCAAGTTCGATTCTCGAAGCATCACAACATACGACAAACCCATATGCACCCTCTGGTAGGGTCAACAATGGTGCCATTGTCAATCTGACCATTGGAACTTAGCTGCCTTCCGCGTCAATTTAGTCAGCAGGGAGGCAAGGATATCATCAATAAACATTATTACAAAAGAATCGAGGAACGACTTGAAAATTCAGTTCATATGATCCATGAAAGCTGCTGGGGCATTTGTTAGTCCAAAGGACATTACCAGATATTCCAAGTGCCTATACCGTGTTCTGAAACCTGCTTTTGGAATATCCTGCGCCCTGCTCTTGAATTGTTGGTACCCGAACCTCAAATCAATTTTGGAGAAATACTTACCACCATGCAAATGATCAAACAAGCTAACTATTCTTGGCAGTGGGTACATATTCTTGACCGTAACCTTGTTGAGTTACCGATAGTCAACACACATTCTCAGTGACCTATCTTTATTCCCTATAAAAAGGACTGGTGCGCCCCAATATGACACAGTTGGCCGAATGAAAACCTTCTCTAGAAAATTGTCTAATTTTTCCTTCAGCTCCCTGAACTCTGCCGGTGCCATCATGTATGGTGGAATAGATATAGGATGTGTAATAGGCATCACATTAATCCCAAAATCAGTCTCCCTGCCTGTATGGATACTAGGGAGTTCATCCGCAAAGACATCTAGAAATTCATTCATAACTGGAACAAACTCGAGTGTAGGCGCTTCAGCATCGGTGTTCGTAACCCGGACCAAAATGTATATACACCCCTTGTTAATCATCTTCGTGACCTTAAGTTAAGAAATAAACCTACCCTTCAGCACAAGATTACCCCCTTCCATTCAATCACCAGCTCATTATAAAATTCAAACCTAACGGTTCTGGTTTGACAATCAAGCATGGCTGAACATGAATAAAGCTAGTCAATCCCCATTAGTACATCGACATCAAACATCCCCAATTCAATGGGATCATCCATGGTCTCCCAACCATGCACCATGACAATACAATCCCTATAAACCCGTGCAACAACAATAGACTCGCCAACCGGAGTAGATACAGATAACAGATCAAGAATTTGTTGTGATTCTATCCCAAATTACATAGCAATATAAGGGGTAAAATAGGACAAAGTGGAATCGTGATCAATAAGAGCATGCACATCATGGAATTGAACAGCCAATATACCTGTTACAACATCTGGAGAGGCCTTTGAATCCCGACGCCTCTGCATAACATAAAATTCTGTTGGGTCCCCCTGAACTCTGTGCACCACTCCTATCTGCAGCATGTTATATGGATATTGGGATGCCTCTAGATGGAGGAGGTGTTGTAGATGTAGTCTTTGTAGAGCTAGCTGGCTGCGCCATAACTCTGCTCATGGTCAGGCGAGACGAGCGACAATCCCTCTAAATATGACCCCTCATACCGCACTTGTAGCATATAGGTAGGTCCATGAAGTAGACCCCAAAGTGCATCCTCCCATGTCTGGGCCATGGGGGCCTCCACTGCTGCTGTAATCCCACTCAAAACTGACACTACTGGTGGGGTCCCCTGTCGCCCTAACTGGGCCTGAAAGGACTCCACTGGTGCTGACTAGGCCCTGGTGGTTTTGCACTCATCGATGACTGGGCGAAAGACTGAGATGGTGTTGATGACCCCCCCCCCCCC
>ML438461.1:218782-238902 GCA_005239525.1 Nicotiana knightiana | reverse complement strand
CTGAGATGGTGTTGATGCCCCCCCCCCCCCAATAAATTTTGACCTACCACCACCACTATTAGAAGAACCACCAAAGTTGCCCACGGACCGGGCCTTGCTGCTACCCTCACGCTCCATATTATTTTTTAGTTTATGGTTCTCTGTAGCTTGAGCAAAATGCCATCATTTTCCCAAAGTTCATGTCGGAATTCAAAGCAACTATAGCAGCCTCATTAATAACCCAGGGGCTAAGGCCCTTCAAAAACCGGTGCACTGTAGCCTCCATTGTGGGCAACATGTGAATAGCATACTTGGACTGGCATGCGAGCTACATATGGTACTCCCACACACTCATGCTACCCCGCTTCATGCTTTCGTACACAGCGACATACCTGCCTTAGTATCGATAGGAAAGAAATGATCCGTAAAGGTATCGGTAACTCACTCCACCTCGTTGGATCGTGGTAATAATACAATTGAATAGATAACCGTTAAATCCAAAGCAAATTCATCAAGATAATTCAATAAAATTCATAAATTTTAAGTCGAGATCCTCTATAACCACCTTTACACAAAGCGACCTCATCACCTCACCCCAATATATACGAGTGGAGGTGCAATCACAATACCACAACTCTATACAAATCGTCCATGACACCTCACCTAAAGTTATGCGGGTGCGGGTGTAATTACAATTCCATAACTCTACGCAAAGTGCACATGCCGCCTCACCCCAATGTATGGGGTGGAGGTGTAATCAAAATCACAATCTCCACAAAATTTAGCATCATATATTTCATTTGAAACACGACTCAAAATTATAACATTTAGATATTTTATTTTAATCAATCTACTATGCAGTGCCTAGGGCTAGGTTTTATACATATTGAAAAATAAAAAAAACACTGTCACGATTTCATACACTTTGTACGCAATAAACTTTGAAAATTACATGTATCCTATTACCAAAATTGAGTGAAATTCTAAATAATGGTAGTACATTAATTCTAATGTAGCCTTTATGTTTAATAACTATCCCATGAAGCCAAAGAAATTCCAGCTGCATTTCAAATTTATCCACTGCCTTGCCTTTGCATTCATATCCACCTTGATTGCACTTGTTCATCACTGCCCTTTGTTCTTTTTGCATTGTTTGATCTTTGATTCCTTGTCTGGTTTTGAATGTAATCCTCCATATGATAACATTTGAAGCTTTTTGTTTAAATCGTGCCATGATATGGAAATAGTGCACTGTCCACATCACTATTTTTGCACCAATTTTATCTAGAGTTTTGCTAACCATCCATTGCTTATTTCTTGAGGCCATTACTTGTAGATCCTCCTGCTGTATCCCATTGAGTTTCCATGTCATAATTATGGTCCTTTTTGTTCTATTAGACCCCGTATTCTTCTGTCTAATGTACCATGTTATTTTTGATGACCTTCCAGCTATTGAGGTTTTGTCTTCTAATACGTGTCTTGTCTCATTGCATTTTGTTGAGCTTTCTGTCACGCTTGTTACCTCACATGCTAATAAACGAGCCTGCACCACAGTTTTGTTCCAAAGAGCCTCTGTGCTTACCAAACATTTATGCCAAAACTAGTACTTCACGAGGCTAGACCATGGTGTTTTCCACAAAACTATTTTCGTGCTTGTGCATGCCACCTTTCCTTCTTCAATGGAATGAGTACAATGTACTGATACCACCCATATAAGCCGTAGTGAGTGGAAAGGAATGAGTACAGTAACGTTTCCTGCAAAAAATAAAACACAGTTAGAGTAAAAAATTAGCACCTTGTACTACTCCCTATGGCCCTGTACAACATGATCTATTTTATCTCCTTTGCTCTATTCCACCTTGAATCCTCTCTCCTCAATTATATTCCATTCCCCCTCATACAATGTAAAGACCCATAAATTTTCATGGCTAAAATAGTGCCCAAATAGGTCCCCCGTGTTGTTATAACTGTATAAATTCTTAAACTGCAGACTTTTTAAGTAAAAAGTATCCCGGGACTTAAAAGATATAATTTTCCAGATTTGCGCAGGTCAGCGGTCCAATATGCGATCGCAGATCAGGTACGCGGACCGCATAGTGGTCGCATACTTGGACAGTTTGTTGTCCATTTTTAGGACAACTATGCGGCCTAGAATGCGATCGCATTTCACGAATATGAGCTGCATAATTGTTGCATTCTTGCACCTTGATTTTTGCGGAGGGAGTTATGCGACGCACTATGCGATCACATAAAAGGAATGCGGACCGCATAGTAGTCAGATACCTGGGCAGTCTGCTTTTCTTTTTGCCCCATTTGAGGGCCATTTATGTGACAGGAACGCTCACCTCATAGCAGGAATGCAATCGCATCCCTGACCGCATTTCTGCTTCAGGACTATTAAAATTCTAATTTTATACCCGACCCCCAGTTCATTAAAACACTTATCCCTTTCATTTTAAGCTTATTTTCTGATAAATTAGAGAGACGAGAGAGTGGGTTCTAGAGAGAGAGAGTTCCAACTTCATCAAATTTGTTCCTCCATCACTACTCATGCCTAGAATTGATCAAGTAGGACACAATTTTCTTTACTACAAGAGGTAAGCTTCTACCCCATCAACCTTAATTTCAAGATTTGTTAAAATGAAACACGGATAGGTGAGTTAGTGAAGATGGGGGTAGGAGTCTTGCATGCATGTAACATACTAGTCATAATCTAGTAGAATGAAATGGGTTAGAGTAATCTTTCACTAAAAAGAGGCCATTTAATCTAAAGGAACACCTAGTGTTTTATAGAACTCTCAAGTGAGTTCAAGACATGATCATTTTTCCTAATTCTAAATTCAATTATGCCACATTGTGAACTGGATTGAAGGTGAGAGAAGGTCCGATGAATTGTGGTAGAAAATTGAAAGGGAATTCCGATTCAAGGTATGTATGGCTAACTTTAATCTTAGTAATATCACCTTATTGGTGTCCGAGCACACGGTATGAAATTCTTGTGTGAGCATATGTGAATTGATTGTCCTGTTGTGTCGAGGTGTAAGATTTCATTCTCTGATTTCCTTAGTCGATTACCATGCTAGTTGCGATTGTGAAGGGTGATTATTTGTGCTTATTCTATCATGTGTAAGGTTCGTTAAATGTTTGAATATGTCAATATGGCAGCATGTGCTACTAAATGAAAGAATGTTAACGTACTGTAATGTGGGAATGTATCTAATTGCTAAGGGCCGAGTGTGGCAAATGATGAAAATAAACTGTTGATTGATTTAATAAAGTTAAATTATGATGGCAACACCATATGTGAACTATTGTTTGGTAAGAATTATTGTGCCTTGACTTCATATAGTTGTTGGTTGATATGAAGTTATGTTCTCGATGATGAAGATCCCTATGATAAAATTGTTGGTTGTTGTTACTATCAAATGTGATTGTATGGTTGGATCGGGTTGCGCGCCGCAACACGAAGTAATAAGGGTGGAGAGGTTATAAGGGTGAAATGTGAATGTACGATGGGATCGGGTTGCGTGCTGCAACACGAAGTAATAATGACGGAGAGGTAATAAGGGTGAGATGTGAATGTACGGTGGGATCAGGTTGCGCACCGCAACAGATGAGCAATTGAAATGAGTAACTGTGGAATCTTCATTTGTGACTTTCTGTATATCTGTGTGGTACTTGTGTGGTTAACCTGACTTTCTTCCAATTGTGTACTGTTTGATTCTACTTGGAATAAACTTTGTTCATACATACTAGTACTATTCAACGGTATTAGCGTCCTTTTTACCAGGGGCACTACATCTTTTATATGGATGTAAGTGTTTCCACAACAGGTCGCTCAGACATCCGATAAAGGTGTTTTCCCTTCATATCTTCAGCAGATCCGGTGAGCCCAATTTCCTCTTGGGGCCATGTGTAGTCTATATCATCACTTTTGTATATGTTATGTCTTTTAAGGTATAGCCGGGGCCTTGTTGCCAGCAAGTATTGTGTAAACCCTTAGAACTCTTAGAGGCTCCGTAGACATGATGTGGGTTGTACATATATGTATTTTGGGCAGTAATTGTGTTTACTAGTAGTTGTGGTCCGAATCGGAATTATTGTAGGTTTTGTGATTACCAAATGTCGAAATTGTCACGACCCAAACCGATTAGCCCCGACGGGTACCCGATACCTTACTCGACCGAGTACCAACATAACGTATCTTTCTTATTACATTATTACATACAGGCCTAATAGGCCAACATAGTCCTTTATAAACTCAAAACATAGGCCATACAATCCTTTATATACACGGCATATGTCTACAAGCCTCTAAGAGTACATAAATATTATAAAGGTCGGGACAGAGTCCCGCCTTACCAAAAAATACATGTCTAAATCATACTAACCAAACAAGCGACTCCGAAACAAATGGAGCGCACTAACATCTTCCGCTGAGCTGATAGACTACTTGGAGGGCTCTCGACCTATCTATCGGGACCTGCGGGGATGAAACGCAGCGTCCCCAGGAAAAAGGGATGTCAGAACGAATAATGTACCGAGTATGTAAGGCACACAAATAAATACATAAGAGACATGGATGACATATAGAGTACATGACTCAACCTGTAAGTCTGAATAACTTTGTAAATCATAAATTACTTTTAGCATCATGCATATACGTATGAATGTCATGTCGTGCATAGGTACATGTTTCATAACATCATCAGCCTCTGAGGGCACCCCATCATATGATATCAGCCACTGTGAGCAAAATCATCACCGTATACCAACTGATCAGGTGGTCTTGCGTATACTTTCCCATATCCTATATACATATACATACATACACATATACGCGTATATAATGCCGTTTGAATATACATACATATATACGCGTATATAACGCAGTTCAAATCATATTTCAGCCATTGTGGGTAACAACATCATCATATACCAGCTGATCAGGTGTTCAGCCATTGTGGGTAACAACATCATGATATACCAGCTGATCAGGTGGTGGTGCGTATATAGCGCCATAACCTTTTCCCATATCCCATATACATATAATTACATATATACACGTATGTAACGCCATCTGGTCGTGGGTCAATGTGCATATGTAAATGCATGAAATGCATATGAAATACTTCAATAAAACCTCTCGGTATGTCATAAGGACATTATGCCTCTGATTAATATCATGAAATAACCTTTTACCAACATACTTATTTTCGAGACCCATGAACAGAAGATAATAATAATTCATATGAGGAATCAAGAATTTAGACACCCCTAGTATTTCTATGAAAAGAGTAATCTATGGAAACCATGAGTTTGCTCGTTTATTCCAGATGATTTGGACCATGAAAAATAAAGAAGGGATAGCCTTAACATACCTGAGCCGATTTTCTTGAAACACGAGTAAACTGACGTTTATGGCTAGCTCGAGTTTGACCAGATTAAGAGAGATTGGAGTAGCAATAAATAGACTATCAGGGGAGTTTCCTGCTTCATTGTATAATTTTTCCTTTATTGAATTAATATCAATTTCTTACAACTTTGGTGGTAATCTCAGATCCAATATAGGCAACTTGTTCCCTAATGTTCAGATACTTCATTTAGCGCAAAATCACTTCACTGGTTCCATTCCATCCTCTTTAGCCAATATTACAAAACTGATGTAGCTTGATATTCCTCAAAATAATTTCACTGGAAACATACCATCAAGTTTTAGTTACCTACAAAATCTTGCAAACATTAATTGGGTGGATCTTCTCAAGAGAACATATAAGAGTTCTTGAGTGGATAAACTGGTTACCGATGAATAGGATGATCCAATGAGCGGTTCCACTTCAAACACTTGTATCTCTTTATTCTGATATTGTATTGACAAACGGTTTGCAGCATTCAAAACTAGACACATAGCTACTTTATTTAATATAAGCATATCCATTTAACTCTCAATATATTGGGAGAAAACTGCATCGCAACATGGCCTATAAACCTGCCAGTTTCTCCGAAGTGCGGCAATAAGATTTGGCGACCTTACTTTAAAAAAACATATTTCTCTGCTCCGATGCCGTATGAATAAATGGTTTGGACCTTTGGAAACTAGTTTCCAATACCTTCGTTTTGGTATATAATATGCCCCAAAAAGACCTTATATAACACATGAAATGTGTTGCGCAAAATGTTTCATTGCGAGGCAAATCCTTGGTTTTTTTTCGCAACTTTAAATCCGATTTTTTTCAAAACATTATATTTCATATACATACATCATATATAGACATATAATTACTTCAAAGGCATTTAAATCATGATTAAAATGTCTCATTCATACTAACTTACCTAATACTTCGATAAACCTTCCTTAGCCTTGTAGAAGGATTTCATTCTTTTTGAGCTTACAACAATTTACTTATGGCGTATTTTCATGTACAGAAACATGGGGTGTAACATAAATGATAAAGGATGAAGTTAACTCAAATGATAAATTCATGCTTAAGCTCTAAATTTCTAATCCATTTGGAATAATGTATATCATAAACACGGGGTAACGCGTTGGGCAGGAAAGGCAATCTAGGTACGCTTGACCGGGATCATTCGGTTGGGCGCCGGTCTCGTTCCTCGGTTTTGGGGCATGAAAAACTTGGTATTAGCTCCTCAGGTTATAAAAGTGTCCTAGGAAGTCTCAGAGCCAGATCTAGTAGATCCCTTCATATCGGTGTGTTGTCAACCACATCTATAATTAGGGGGCTGCATGGACATTTAGGAAAATACCCTTTCATTGTTACTCTGTATCGTGTGATGAAGTGGAAGGTGAAAACATCTTTATCTAACTCGTGCATTGCCACAATTTTCAGTAAATGGCACCCAAGAAGAGAGCTCGACTCGGACAGGAGGTCAATCCCACCCCAGGAGTGGCCACAAATTCTCCAGCTGGTGGTGCGGGTATGAATGATTCCCCGGCCACAAACTAGCCCGACTCCTCCACTCCAGGCCAGACTATTCTTGTTCCTACTCCAGCGGAGCGTGCTGAAATCCCTCCCGCTGATGTTCCAGATCGTTCCTCAATCCCAACTCCTGGTCCCGGTATTTCTGATGGGGACCTCAGGGGAGCTATTCAGATGTTTACCTAGCTAGTGGCCTCCCAGGCCCAAAGGTCAAGTGTTGCCTATGCGTCCTCTGGCGAGCAAGGGGATTCATTAGGTTCCAAAGTCAACCAGTTTCTACGGTTAGCCCATCCAGAGTTCACAGGCACCGACCCAGAGGCAGATCCTCGGGATTTTATAGATGAAATGTACAAGACTATCTGGGTTATGAAGGCTACAAAGACATGGGAGGTGGAGTTGGCTTCCTATCGGTTAAAGGGAGCAGCGTATTCATGGTTTGAGATGTGGGAGGGTTCCCGTTGGGTTTTTTGATGCCTTCATGGATCATTTCTTGCCTACCGAGACTATGGTAGCCCGTGCTGCATAGTCTGAGGTCCTTAAGCAGGGCAACATGAGTGTGTGAGAGTACCACATGGAGTTCGTGCGCCTGACCAAAATACCATCCACTTGATGACGACTATAGAGGCCAGAGTTCGACGGATTGTTCAGGGCCTTGGTCCCTTGTTTGTTAATGAAGCTGCCAGAGCTGCCTTGCATTCGGATGTGGATTATGGGAAGATCATGGGATTCGCCCAGGCCACAGAGGCTCGAAAGTTGAAGATAAGGATGGAGAGAGAGAGTGGTAGTAGGGCCCGGTCAGCGGGAAACCCTGGGAGTTCAGTTGTAGGTGGGAGATTAGCCATTAGGAGAGGATCATCAGGGCCATCCCAGTCCTATGCTCAGTCCTCAGCCAGTGCCCCGTCATCAGGGCACAGTTATCAGCAGAGGGGTTGCTTTGGACCATGTTCAGATAGCACAAGGTTCCATCAGTCGGGTCGTTAAGGTGGGAGGTTCCAGCAGCAGCAGAGGGCACCATGCCCTAAGTATGGGAGGTCTCATTCTAAGCCTTGTTACTTGGATATACCGGTGTGCTATAAATGCAAAGAGAGAGGCCATATCTAGTGAGACCACCGCGCACCCAGTCAGGGAGCGAGTAGGGGTACTACTCAGCCATCTAGCTCTTCAGTGCTACATCTTCAGCACGCCCTCCATCTCCAGCAGGGCACGATACAACTAGGGGTGGAGCACGGGGTTGAGGGGGATCCAGTCGGTTCTATGCTTTGAGTGGTCTCCAGAGTGCAGAGGCTTCCTCAGATGTTTTCACAGGTATTCTAACTATTAAGTCACATGATGTTTATGCTCTTATTGATCCCAGGTATTCTTTGTCATATGTTACTCCATTTATTTCTTCAAGTTTTAGGATAGAACCTGAACAACTTCACGAGTTGTTCTCTGTGTCGACTCCGGTTGGTGATTTTATTACGGCCGTGCGAGTTTATAGGAATTGTGTTGTCACAGTGCGTGGTCGGGATACCACGACCGATCTTATTGAGTTTGAAATGGTAGATTTGATGTAATTATGGGGATGGATTGGCTCTATTTGTGCTTTGATAAACTCGACTTCCGAACCAGGATTATGAGGCTTGAGTGTCCTAATGAACCAATTATCAAGTGGGAGGGGAATAATGTTGTGCCAACAGGTAGGCTTATTTCCTACCTTAAGGCCTCAAAGATGATCAGAAAAAAGGTGCATCTACCATTTGGTCCGGGTTGCAGACACCACTTCAGAGGTGCCTGCTCCCGAATTTGTGTCGGTGGTGAATGAATTTCTTGAAGTATTTCCGTACGAGCATCCTAGGATTCCACCAAATAGAGATATCGATTTCGGGATTGATGTATTGTCGGATATGCAGCCAATGTCTTTTCCACCTTACCGAATGGCGCCAAAAGAATTGAGAGAGTTAACATAGAAATTGAAAGATCTATTAGAAAGGGGTTTCATACAACCAAGTGTGTCGCCTTGGGGCGCACCGGTTCATTTTGTCAGAAAGAAAGACGGATCACTTCGGATGTGTATTGATTATCGGTAGCTCAACAAATTCACTATAAAAAACAAATATCCATTGCTTCGGATAGATGATTTGTTGGACCAACTGCAAGGTGCTAGGTTCTTCTCAAAGATTGATTTGTGGTATAGATATCACCAATTAAAGATCAGGGAGCAAGATATTTCTCGGACTGCCTTCAGGACTCGATATGGGCACTTCGAATTTCCGGTAATGTCTTTTGGGCTAACCAACACCCCAACAACTTTTATGGATCTTCTGAATCGGGTTTTCAAATCGTTTCTTCACTCTTTTGTGATTGACTTTATTTACGATATCCTTGTCTATTCGTGAAGTCAGCAAGGTCATGCTACTCACCTCAGGGCAGTTCTGCAGACTCTTCATCAGCACCAGTTGTATGTAAAGTTTTCAAAATGTGATTTTTTTCTAGAATCAGTCACCTTTTTGGGCCATGTCGTTTCCCGGGAAAGGATTCAGGTTGATCCCCAAAAGATTGCAGCGGTAAAGGACTGGCCTAGGCCAACGACCCCGATAGAGATTCATAGTTTCTTGGGTTTGGCTGGATATTATCGGAGGTTCGTGGAGGGATTCTATACCCCTGCCTCCCCATTGACTAAGCTGACCAGAAAGTGATTAAGTTTCAGTGGTCCGATGCTTGCGCAAAGAGTTTTCAGGAACTGAAATTGAGATTGACTTTGGCGGCTGTGTTGACCTTGCCAGAGGGTACAGAGGGATTTTGGCTTGTTGTCATGCTTCAAGGGTTGGTTTGGGGTGTGTATTGATGCAGTGCGGGAAGGTTATAGTATATGCTTCTAGGAAACTCAAGACTCAGGAGAAAAATTAGCCGACACATGATTTGGAGCTCACGGCGATTGTGTTTACATTGAAGATCTGGCGGCATTATCTTTATGGGGTCCATACAGACGTGTTCACAGACCACACGAATCTTTAATGCTTATTCAAGTAGAAGGAGTTAAACTTAAGGCAGCGAAAATGGTTGGAATTGCTCAAAGATTATGAAATAAATATTTTTTACCATCCAGGGAAGGCGAATGTGGTGGCTGACGCCATTAGTCGGAAGTCCATGGGTATCTTGGCTCATTTGGAAGCAAATCAGAGGTCTTTGGCTCGAGAGGTTTATTAGTTGGCTAGTCTGGGGGTCTGTCTTACAACCTCAGACGAAGGGGATGTGGTGGTGCATAATGGAGCAGAATCATCACCTGTAACGGAAGTCAAAGAAAAGCAATTCAGAGATCCAGCATTTGTACAGTTGAGAAAGTCAATCCTGAATCAGAAGACCTCAGCATTTTTGCTCGGCAATAATGACGGTGTTTTGCGGTGCCAAGGGAGGTTATGTGTTCCGTACTTGAATGATCTTCGGGAAAGGGTAATGGCAGAGGCTCAAATTCCAGGTATTCAGTACACCCAAGTTCTACGAAGATGTATCATGATCTCAAAGAGATTTATTGGTTGAATGGTATGAAGAGGGGTGTGGCGGACTTTGTTGCTAGGTGTCCGAATTGTCCGCAAGTGAAGGCCGAGCATCAGAGGCCTGGTGTATTGACGCAGCTCATGGAAATACCAATGTGGAAATGGGAGATGATAAATATGGACTTTGTGGTAGGGTTACCCCGCACTCAGCGCAAGTTCGATTCAATTTGGGTGATATAGGATTGACTCACAAAATGAGCTCACTTCTTGCCAATCAAGTCCACCAATACTGCAGAACAATGCGCTCAGTTGTATACCAAGGAAATAGTCAGACTCCATGGCACTCCGGTATCTATTATCTCGGATCGAGGGGCCCAGTTCACAGCTAATTTTTGGAATATGCAGTATTGGTGGACTTGATTATCTCGGATCGAGGGGCCCAGTCCACCCGCAAATGGAGAATCAGGTAGAGCGGACCATTCAGATGCTTGAAGATATGTTACGGGCTTGTGTATTAGATTTCGAGGGTAGCTGGGATGATCACTTGCCACTAATAAAATTTTCTTATAATAACAGTTTCCATGCTAGTATTCAGATGACCCCATTTGAGGCATTGTACGGAATGAGGTGTAGGTCTCCGATTGGATGGTTGGAGGTTGGCGAGGCGGAACTTCTAGGACAGGATCTTGTACACCAAGTTATGGAAAAGGTTAAAGTCATTCAGGAGAGGATGAAGACTGCTTAGAGTCGTCAGAAATCCTATGCGGACGTTCATCGAAGAGATTTGGAGTTTCAAGTAGATGACTAGGTATTTTTGAAGGTGTCTCCCATGAAAGGAGTGATGCAATTTGGGAAGAAAGGGAAATCGAGCCCAAGGTATGTTGGGCTATATAGGATTGCTCAAAGGATAAGACAGGTGGCTTATAGGCTGGAGTTGCCCCCTGCGATGTCATTAATACACCCGGTGTTTCATTTGTCCATGTTGAAGAAGGTAATTGGGCATCCATCCGCCATTGTGCCGGTCGAGACGGTTAAAGTTAATGAATGATTGTCATACGAAGAGGTTCCAGCTGCTATTCTTGATAGGCAAGTCGGTAGATTGAGGAACAAAGAGATTGCTTCTGTTAAAGTGTTATGCTGAAGTCAACAAGTCGAAGAAGACATGTGGGAAGCGGAAAATTAAATAAAAGAGAAATATCCTCATTTGTTTGAATAAGTCCGGTAATGGTTTGAGCAAAAGAACCCCATTTTCGCACCTAGTTGCCCTACTATTGTAACTTCTGAAGTTGTGCCATATTTGTGTATTTTGTAATTATTTGGGTAATGTGCAACTCCTTGAAGTAAGGTAAATTATGTGCAATTGATGTCATAGTTAAATGATATGCAAGCTTGTGGAGTTAACCGAACTATGTGAGGCTTGTGGAAGTAATTGAATTATATGTAGCTTGTTGAAATGACCGGATTATGTGCAAGTTGATAGAGTAACTAAAAATGTGTGGAATTGGTTTAATATGTTTTGGGGGCTCTCTGACTGGTAGATAGGCCTAATTAAAAAGGAAACTCTGGCGAAATTTTCAGGAAATATCGGTTGGCATGTTTTGTGTTCTCTTAACTAAGTGATTCCCCGATACTCATTCGAGGATGAATGATTCTAAGTGGGGGAGAACGTAAAGACCCGTAAAATTTCATGGCTAAAAACAATGCCCAAATAGGTTCCCGTGTTGTTATAAGTGTAGAAATTCTTAAAACGGTACCTTTTTGAGTAAAAGTACCCCGGGACTTAATAGATATAATTTTCCTGATTTGCGCAGGTCTGTGGTCCACTATGCGATCACAAATCAGGTATGCTA
This sequence comes from Nicotiana knightiana, assembly GCA_005239525.1. NCBI lineage: Eukaryota > Viridiplantae > Streptophyta > Magnoliopsida > Solanales > Solanaceae > Nicotiana > Nicotiana knightiana. The sequence goes on along the minus strand of ML438461.1, from coordinate 226,659 downwards.
ACCGCATAGTGGTCGCATACTTGGACAGTTTTCTGTACATTTTGAGGATAACTATGCAGCCTAGAATGCGATCGCATTTCACGAATGCGGGCCGCATAGTTGTCGCAATTTTGCACCTTCCTTTTTAAGGAGGGAGTTATGTGACGCACTATGCGATTGCATAACAGGTATGCGGACCGCATAGTGGTCGCATACCTGGGCAGTCTGCTTTTCTTTTTGGCCTATTTGAGGGCCATTTCTGCGACAGGAATGCAGATCACATAGCAGGAATGCGATCACATCCCTGACCGCAATTCTGCTTCGGGATTGTTAAAATTCTAATTTTCTACCCGACCCCGAGTTCATTAAAACACTTACCCCTTTCATTTTAAGTTTATTTTCTGATAAATTAGAGAGAGGAGAGAGTGGGCTCTAGAGAGAGAGAGTTCCAACTTCATCAAATTTGGTCCTCCATCACTACTCAAGCCTGGAATTGATCAAGTAGGACACCATTTTCTTCGCTATAAGAGGTAAGCTTCTACACCGTTAACCTTATTTTCCAGATTTTGATAAAATGAAACACGAATAGGTGAGTTCATGAAGATGGTGGTAGGAGTCTTGCATGCATGTAACCAACTAGTCATAATCTAGTAAAAGGAAATGGGTTAGAGTAATCTTTCACTAAAAAGAGGCCATTTAATCTAAAGGAACACCTAGTGTTTGATAGAATGCTCAAGTGAGTTGAAGACATGATAATTATATCCAGTTCTAAGTTCAATTATACCACATTGTGAAGTAGATTGAAGGTGCTAGAATGTCCGGTGAATTGTGCTGGAAACTTAAAGGGGAATTCCGATTAAAGGTATGTATGGCTAACTTTAATCTTTGTAGAGTCATCTTGTTGGTGTCCGAGGATACGGTATAAAATTCTTGCTTGAGCATATGTGAATTGATTGTCCCGCTGTGTCGAGGTGTAAGATTTCATTCTCTGATTTCCTTAGTCGATTACCATGGTAATTGCGATTGTGAAGTGTGATTCTTTGTGCTTATCCTATCATGTGTAAGGTTCGTTAAATGTTCGAATATGTCAATATGGCATCATGTGCTACTAAATGAAAGAATTTTAACGTACTCTAATGTTGGAAGGTATCTAAATTGCTAAAGGCCGAGTGTGGAAAATGACGAAAAACAAATGTGGATTGATTTAATTGAGTTAAGCTATGATGACAACACTATATGTGCAATATTGTTTGGTAAAGATTATTGTGCCTTGACTTCATAAAGTTGTTGGTTTATATGAACTTATGTTCTCGACGATGAAGATCCCTGTGATAAAATTGTTGGTTGTTGTTACTATCAAATATGATTGTACGGTGGAATCGGGTTGCGCGCCGCAACACGAATAAGGGTGGAGAGGTAATAAGGGTGAAATGTGACTGTACGGTGGGATCGGGTTGCGTGTTGCAACACAAAGTAATAAGGGTGGAGAGGTAATAAGGGTGAGATGTGAATGTACGGTGGGATCGGGTTGCGCGCTGCAATAGATGAGCAATTGAAATGAGTAACTATGGAATATTCATTTTTGACTTTCTGTATGTCTGTGTGGTACTTGTGTGGTTAGCCTGACTGTCTTCCAATTTTGTATTGTTTGATTCTACATGGAATAAACCTTGTTCATACATACTAGTACTATTCAACGGTACTAACGTCACTTTTGCCGAGGGCACTATATCTTTTATATGGATGTAGGTGGTTCCACAGCAGGTAGCTCAGACCGCCGATAATGGTGTTTTCCCTTCATACCTTCAGCATATCTAGTGAGCCCTACTTCCTCATGGGGTCGTGTGTAGTGTATATCATCTCTTTTGTATATGTTATGTCTTTTAAGGTATAGTCGGGGCCTTGTGGTCAGCAAGTATTGTGTAAACCCTTAGTACTCTTAGAGGTTCCGTAGACATGATGTGAGTTGTACATATATGTATTTTGGGGCAGTAATTGTGTTTACTAGTAGTTGTGGTAAGAATCAGAATTATTGTAGGTTTTGTGATTACCAAATGTCGAAATATAAAGGATGAAGTGAACTCAAATGGTAAATTCATGCTTAAGATATAAATTGCTAATTAATGTGGAATAATGTATATCATAAACACGGGGTAACACGTTGGGCAGTAAAGGCAATCTAGGTCCGCTTGACCGGGATCATCCGATTGGGCGCTGATCTCGTTCCTCGGTTTTGGGGCGTGACATACAATGATTTGCCTTTGTCCCTGTTATCCTAACACATCTAGCTCAAACGATCCTGAACTCCCAATCCCATGTTTCTCATTTATGTTAAACATTCTGGGCAAGACTTCTTTTTCTTTTAGTTGTCGGATTCCCACTGCCTAACTCACAATCATTACTTCTTTTACTCTCCCTTTCCCCTTTTATTGACCTATAATTCTCTATTTTTGTGATATCACTTGCCTGGCTCCTTATATACCATAACATCCCTATCCATCCTCCTATAAGATATATCTTCTTCTGTCCATTTCTCATTCTGATCTGATTTGCTTTTACTTTTTTAGATTCCAACTTGATTATATACTCTTCTATGTTTACCTTCCTATGCCCATTGACTACCATGTATTTTCTTTCACCTCGAGGCTTATGAATGTGATGTCTATTGCTTCTATAAATGTATGTTGTAATTGAGGTGACTACCTTTATTAGCATTTTTCCTTTTCTTCCATGTACTTCCTTTCCTAGCTTTAACAGACCCCCTATGGAGTGAGTGTTTAACAGTGATACCACCATAAAGAGTTCCATCAAAGCATAGGTCATAGACATAAAAATCTCACATGCAAAAAAGAACACATAGTTAGATAATAAACTGATCAACATATCCTCCTCCCATAGGATTTTAATATATTGGCCGTTTGATCTATCCTGCACCCTGCTCTTCCTTATCTCCAGACCACCTTCACCCTTAAACTTGGGCATTGCAACTTATCTTCATTTATAATCATCCTTCCTTGTACATCAAGTTGCCAGAATTCTTGACATTCAAAATCACCATGATCTAGAGCGTAGTTGGCAATATGATCTGCCAATTTGTTACCCTCTCTATAAATGTGTGAGAATGTATAGTTGAACCCTTCCATTAGCTGCCTCATCACCTCTACTTGTTCAGGAATGTTCGATGGCGGCTTCCATAAACTATCCATGATCTTTTTCAACAACATTGAATCTGTTTGAAGCCTTATGTGAGTGTACTGTTGAGTTCTGCATAATCTCAAAGCCTATACCATAGCTCTGCTTTAGCTTTTGTGTTAGTTGTTTCCTCAATTTCTTTTCCTACTGCCCACACTATATCACCCATCTCGTCCCTAACACAGTAGCTTATTGAATTCCTGCCAGGATTTCCCCTCAAAGCCCCATTTATGTTGACCTTTACCCACCCTTCTCTTGGGAATTCCCACATGAATTTGTCCACCTGTAGTCTAGGGGTGTAATTTTCCATCATAGATAACAGATCATACCATTTGTGAGGTACCATACTAATCCCTGACTTTCTTACTTTCACTAAGGCTTGAAGAGTTGTTGACACTTGGTATATTACCCTTCTAGTTGAGACTGCATCTCCATATTTCATGTTGTTTCTTCTTTTCCAGAGTTCCCACACTATGCATGAAGGAAGGGCTTGAATTATTTATTTTATCCTAGGACACACAGTAGCAGTCCAACATTTTGTGATAGCTTGGTGCATAGATAACCCTCTAACGCTATTCCTTCCCTTGATAGGAAATAAAATCATACAGCCCTGGCTGTGACTGATCTGTATAACAAGTGTTGAAGGGATTCATCCTTAGGCTGAAGACAACACCTACATTTAGAAGGCATGGAGTAACCTAACCTTCTCATGAAATCATCGAAGGGAAGCTTTTCTTTCCACACTTTCCACATGAAAAAACCAATTTTGAATGGCAAACCTTTTACCCAAATCATCCTGAATGCTGCCCTTGGTTCATCCCTTCTTCTAAGGTAATCCCGTGATGTCCTTACACTAAAGAAACCTTAAGGTTCCAACATCCAATAAGGTGTATCGAGTACCTATTGTGATAGATGTGGCTTGATATTTTCTATAATATGTGCTGCATATTCTTCAGGTAATAGTTCAAATAGTCTGTCTACATTTCATCCTCCATATTAATAAACATTATGAACATATTCATCAATTCCAAACTTCCGCAGAACTAGGAAATAGAGTGCCCCTAATCCTGTCCAATTATCATACCAAAACAATGAGGAGCCCATTTTTGGTTCCCAGATTATTTGATGTTCTATAAGATCCCTACACTCCAACATTTTTCTCCATATATGAGATCCTTTCCTTCATGGAACAATCACTGGATTCATCTTTTTTCAATATCTGACTCATGAAGGAGCTCCATAAAGTTGGCTTTGTTCTATAATTCCATCATAGTTTATAAAATAATACCTTAGCTATATCATGCAACGACCTAAAGCCAATCCCTCTTCCTCCCATGGCATGCATAAAGTGTTCCAAGAAGCCCAATAGATGTTCATTACTGAACCCGGCACCAGTGAGATACCTTATATTAAATAAAACATTGTTCCAAATATTCGTACGCTGCCAAAGATGAAGAAACATGTAGAAAATCATAACCATTCATCTGATAAACAAGTCACGAAGCTTTCTCGCCCGACAAGAACCATTACCAAATTCTAAGTTGACTACATACATTGATCTTCAAAACATAGCATTTAAGCAAACATAATGGAACAAATTCCAGGTCCAAAAATCTCATTGTACCCGGTGCAAGCTACTCGATTGACATGCCACACCAATGACACATAGAGCTACATACGATGCAATATGTGCACCAAACAAGAAACAACTCGAATTTAACAAGTGATGGAAGGAGAACCAAATGAGAGAACCATACCCCAAGCTCAACAAATACCACAACAAAGCACAATTCTAGCAAACCATCTCACAATAGGGGAATCAAAACACATGAAATAAGCACAAACGATCATATCCCAATATAACTCTATTGCGATGCATAACCCAATCCAAACTTACCGGTCCACATGAAACATCCATTGCCAAAATTCTCTTACCCATCCAACACATGTGTATCAATAGAAAGCATGCGAAGCGCATGACCATAGCCAATTATAAATGGACAACACAATATACTAGTTATTGGAAAATAAACCATTCAACCCCACAAGATCCATCTCACTCGAATTTTGCCACAAGGCCCAAAGAAAATCGCAACATGTGTGTAAATAGTCAATAATATCAAAACCCATCATAGCACAAGATAATAACACATGAAATGTATTAGAACACGAATAAGATCAATTCTAACCGATGAAGCATCCTTCAATAATAATTATGTCGAGAAAACAAATCCTACCCGATGCAGAATACATATTCTAATTAGGCCCACCAGTGGCCTCCATATCAATTTTGATCCTCCCAAAATAGGTAGATAACCCCTAAAAGGTCCACAATAACCCATCAATAACACATGAAATAACCAAGGAATAATTTTCCTATGAGAACTCCCAGTCTTCAGATACCTAGAACACAAGGACCTCCATATTTGATCTCAATTACACCATTCAAATAGCAGACACATCCCTTAGGCATTATCATTTCGCACGAAATACCCCGAAATTTTTTTTTATCCATGTCGCAAAAATTCGAACGTTAGTAGTCGACAACCAGACGATTACCATAATACCACTCAAGCATTCACAAGTGAAAACACAGTGCATCTTCTGAGAAGCACATCCTTTTCAGGTGATACCAGATAGTGCCAGCATTCTTCTATACTTCCAAAAATGTCCATGGTATTTAAGACTCATGACCTTCCCTTCAAACAGAAGCGCACCCTCGTACATGCAAATCTCAATCATACACATTACACCACATTCGTCACGCCCCAAAACAGGGGAGGCATGGTCGGTACTCGGTGCCATACTCGGCCTGAGCGTACCACTTTGTAATTGTGAACTCTGGAGGGGTAACCCTCGAGTTAGGCCAACAAGGAAACCTGCAAACTAATAATACCAATCAACCGATGAGGCCATATTTTGAATCAACTGAAAAATGATGACTCTCTTATTTGAGGGGTAAACATACAAAAAGCTCATATACATAACTGTGCAGGCTGATGAGGCCGCCATGAATGTCTCTAACTAGCAATACCTAACCGAACATATACACAGGGCTTGAAAGGCCTCGATACTAATATCAAAATACAGAGGACTCGGCTACAAGCCTCTAAATATAACTGAACTGTATCATGGTCGGGACAGAGGCTCGACCTACCCACAATGGACTCCAAGGTCTAGACCTGGTGACTCCAAGAAAGTGGAGCTTACCAACAAAACAGATGTTTGACTCTATCTACTAGCAATGTCTATCCAGTTTTCTATCAGGACATGCAGACATGAAATGGAGTATCCCTAGCAAAAGGAACGCCAATACGTAATAATTTACTGAGTATGTAAGGAAACATAATAACTGATAGTTGAAACTTAACCAATAACATAATAATTTAAATTAAATAGGAGTCAAAGATATACTGAATCTATGCTTACGTGCTAATACTGACTCAACTCTATCAATATAGTATGAAATATAGTTGTCCATCCTTATAAGGATCAATACGTGTAACTGTTGTGCCATACTAGGCCCGCTCATAGGTGCTAGGCCATAGTAGTTTCCATATATAACTTGCCATCTGATCTGAGGTTGACCAATAGGGGCGTGCCCAATAATTATAGCTCGAGTTTTGTGACAATACTACAATACTTCCCAATAACAGCCTGCCCACCGATTTTAGCTCGATGGTGGTGAATATACTATAATATTGTGTGTGTATATATATATATATATATAGAGAGAGAGAGAGAGACCATCTACTCTATTGACGGGAAGAAGAACAATACTTCACTACATATAAAGTCCTGACAAGGGAGAATATGATAACTTATGACACTAGGATAATGTACAAAAAATCAGGAATACGAACTTCTCATTGTGTCTCATTATCAAACACATGTAGTTACGCGATCATGCCAAAATAAAAAAAAGGTGTATCCTTAACATACTTTATCACAATCTGCCCAATAATAATGTTGAACTTGTCTCATCAACCCTTAATCTATAACAAGGATAATAATACTATCGTTATGTTACGGAAAGTACAACTGTCACACAAGCAACATCAATCTTATTTTGTAATAAAACGGGCAACATCTCCCTTATTATCTTTACTTCCTCCCAGTTCGACATAAAACCAACAATAAGAATACAACAATAACATGTATAGATCATTTTCAAATCTTATATGCATCACAGGATATTGCAAAACAGCCCACATACCCCAATTACTCCATACACAAAGCGACAACCATAGTAGTGGCAAACAACCAAAAAATGTAATGACCAACGACTTGCCAACCACAATACCATTATGTGGTGTTTCTCCAGACCGTTTCTCCTCCCAATTTCCATAAATACAGTAGCGACATAGTCAACCCAATAGCAACACGAAACAATCCACAAAATAGTCCACTATAAGTTGAACATCTCAAACTCACGGCATCTAATCACCTTCCGGTGAATTCTTATGATTATAGAACAAATTTATCTACCTTTCCAGCAGAAAAATTGATAAAAGAGGGTATAATTACCTTATTTGGTGAATATCTCAGCTCCTAACTTGGTTTTCGACTCTTGTGTTTTCCTCTAACTAGAACTTGAAAATAAGAGAAATTAATTTAGGGTTTGTTGGGTGTTTTTTTGCTCTATTATGAGTGAAATGTATGAAGGAAATCAGATAATAAAAGGGCTCTATGTCCCCCCCCCCCCC
>ML438461.1:199435-218676 GCA_005239525.1 Nicotiana knightiana | reverse complement strand
CTTTTTCCCCCCCCCCCCCCCAACTAGCCCATTTTTTGACATAGTTGGTCATTTCATTTAAGCAAGTAGGAAATCAGTCTTGCAAAAATGCAAATATATCTCTACTCCAATGTCGAATCTATGAACGGTTTATTACGTTAGAAACTAGACTCGTAGATCTTCAATTCGGTAGCTTTATCATCCCGTAATTTAAAGAATATCGGGAGAAAAGCTCAGCTACATTTGACCTAATTTTCAGTATATTTATGACCGTAACATGTGGTGACCTTTGCCAACTTTTGTTCCATGACTCGCTTGACTTCAACACATAACACGACTATAATATGACTAACATAACTCATAACATAAAATCTTTATCATGTCAATCGCCCTACTCACCCCAAAAGCACCTGTTACAACATTTTCAACTTGTCGACTTTCAACGAAACTTGTTTTCTTTAATTCGTTTAGCTTATAAGCATTCCAACCCTCTTGGTACTTGCTACTCATGATCTTAAATATTGGTAACCTCTAAGGTAACATGATTAACTTATTTTATGTACTATGAAAGATTATCTCATTTCTGTTCATACATAAATTGACCTACGATGTACTCTTACGTACGAAAACATGGTGTGTAATATCATCTATCATGCCATCACAAGAACACACGAGAACCCCATTGTAAACTCTAAATCACAAGCATGATACACATCCATCCGATGCCATGGTCGAAATCATAGAGAACTCTCTAACACCCGTTAGCACAAACCAATACATTAGAACTGATTCCCTCTAACTCAAACAAGTCACACAGATCACCATGCCCAAGATCATTTCCACAACACACATACAAAGCCTCGCCACACCAAAAAAACCTAAATAACCGATCGTTTTTATCACCATGCCAACCCTAACCTCTACCAAACTGACCCATTTTTTCACATTCTCCTCGACTTTCCCTCAAGTTAACATTTTTCCTTACCAGTATACTATGATACTTAACTCAAAGAGCACCCCAGGATATCGTAGCATATAACAATGTCATCGTAAAGCCCATAAGCCATTGTATTTCTCTTGAACAACCTATATTACAACAACCAAGATGCCCACTATGAAGAGACCTTCTGTAAATTTGAAGTTATTTCTATGACCTCTCTGATACTGAAATGTAGAATCACTAGTGATAAAGAAATACCACAAGTCTCGGCACCAACCACATGAAATTCTCAAATCTTAACAATACACAAATTCGGGGAAATCCTCAAATACCACATGTCAATCTTGAACTCATTAAAACCTTCTCGGGGGGCATCTACTCCGCTCTAATCTTCGATGCACCACCCAAAAAATCTAAAAGACTTGTGCTCCATTAGAACACAAACACCTAAATAAATAACGCCACTTTTCCGCAACTGAGTGAATCCCTTCTCCTATCACACTACATCCACCATGAATAACAAACCTGAATTATTCCAAGATTTCCATATACTAATAATGTATAATACATCATGCGTCCAGCAATTTCCTTACTAGAGTCATCCTCGAGATTGATATCTTCAAACAATAATTGACCCACTAGCACACCTCAGTCCAACTAGTATAACAAATAACCATACAATCTTATCGTCGATAATAGCCTACCCTACTTGACTCGATGTCATAGATAGCATCCCCGAACCCACAATAAACTCTATCGAGCAATCCAATATCTACGTGTAGCACATACATCCTAGTGGATAGCAAGTAAATTCTTGTAGGACTCAAGCAATCCGATGACATAACCTCAAAACATCCTGTAGGGGATAACTCAGGTGCTTAGCCTCAAACTTGCATCTCTCTATGACCATACCATGGTCACAACCACTATGCAATTACTTAATCATCCAGAGTCTAAACTAGCCAATGATACATAAGTATCTACTTCATTCCACATATGAAAAAACTTGAAATATCTCTCAACACACTCATAACTCGAGATTGTACGACATATGAAGACAGAAACTAAACATCCATAGTACTGATGCATCCGAAGCAAAATATTTATGGTCACATCTAAACAATCTGAGCACATTCCGCAGTTACATAATACTCATCATATAGCTATCCAACCGTCCACTGAACCATCAACCCCACTCCTAGGGATACTACCCGATATATAAGTCCAAAAGCACATACTCACAGAACCGAAATGTAGAACAAGTAGAACATACAACCAAATATGACATAAAATAGTCTAAAATATAATTCAAGATTGAATGCCCATGCCACATTCATATACGCTCATTACCTTATATATACATCACCATCGCATGTAACAAACAATATCAATTATTAGGAAAAATACCCATAACCAAAGCTACGCTAGACACTTATAAGCTAGTCCAAAACCTCCAAATATACTTTTCCTTTAGAAATCACTTCCGACCGGCTCGAATCCAATCAAACATCATCCAAACAAGTCAACCAATTTTATGGGAATCAATCCCAATCCACAAAGCTTCGATCTTTACAGAATTCCCAAAAATTCAACAAAAGGTCAATCCGGGCCCGACTGCCTGAAATATGGAACCAATGCAAAAATCTAATGATCCATAACTTACCGAGTCCAAATATAAAATTACTTTCCAAAACCATGTCAAAATTGGTACCCAAATACTCAAAATACTCTCTCTTAAAGTGTACACAAACCCCCAAATTTCATCCAAAAATTCAATACTTTAGGTGTTAAGTATCCATATAGATTCTTGAAGTACAATCACACCTTGGTAGGATCACTTGCCTTCTTGCCTTGTATGAAAATCTCCACGACAAATCGCCCCTCTCCAAAGCTAGGGCTCAAAATATGACAAAATGAGCTCAATATCCCAAGAAACCAGTCGACCTTTCTTCACGAACACACCAAGACCATCATGTTCGCGATGCAAAAGGACGCCCATATATTTCGTCTTCGCGTCCACCGGACCTACATCACGAACGCGTTGAGAAATCTTTTCCCCAACCAAAACATACTCAACGAATGTGTAACCAGCTTCTTTACGATTGCGTAAGCCAAAGGGCCATACCTTCACAAATGCATGCAAACCATCCAAGCGCGATGAATATGTTTGTTCAGCATCATTTGTACTTCATGGATGTGATCCTTATCCTACTAACACCATGAGCACCTGAAAGCAACAAAACCAGCAATTTCAGACATTACCAAAATGATCCATAACCACCCCGGATCAAACTTGATCCCTTCGGGACCCCATCCAATCATACAAAAAAATAACGAATACATTATCCAAACTTATAAGAGGGATTGAAACACCACAAATATTATTAAAACAAATAATTGAAGATAAAATCATTCCCTTGAATTTCAAACATTCAAACTCTGCTGAACTCATTCGAACCACAGTTAAATAGAGTCAAAATTATAATCAAAATTGCACAAAAGTTCGAATAAACTAAATAAACCTATCAAAAGTTTCAAAAAAAACAATAGGAGTCCAATGATATATAAGACAACTCCTGGTCAAACATATAAACTTTTCAATTCTTCAAATTGCCAACTTTCGACAAATAGAGCCAACACCTTCTAGGAAACTCCAAATTCAAATCTGAACATATGCCTAAGTCTAAAATGACAATATGGAACTATTGAAACCATCAAATCCCCATACGAGGTTGTTTACTCAAAAGTCAAACCTTGGTCAACTCGTCCAACTTAAAGCTTCTAAAACAAGAATTACTCTTCCAAATCAATCTCAAACCTCTAGAAAAGCGAAACCAACCATACACATGGGTCATAACATATAATGAAGCTACTCAAAGTATAAAGGTTTTGAACGAAATGTTTGAGGTCAAAACAACTGGTTGGGTCGTTACACTCCACCACTTAAGCATATGTTTTTCCTCGAACATGCCAAAAGTCGTTCCATATCCATCAAATCACCATATAAGTTAACCATGCACATACCCACGGGTGATCTGACATCATCTCAATCCATATAAGCCCATAAATAAAATCCTAACTGAAGATTCTTCTTTTAACCTTAGCTTACAATCCATAGAACCAAATTCCAACTTCCACAACTCCCTCTAAGTTCTGATTCTTGCATTTACGCATTTTATTAATATCAACAAGTTGCGCTAAACTACAAAATGCCCCCAAGATATAACTATACGATGTACCACATGACTCATATGCTCATGCAATATATTTCCACCATAATAGTTGCTAATTACGAAACTTGGAACTGCTAATATACCTCATCTCAAATAGAACCTTGTTCCAAATCTTAAGAACACTACTAATGATGAAAGAAACATGTTGAAACTCAAGCCACCCATGAAATAAATAGCCCGTGGAGATACTCTTGCTCGGAAAGGACCTTTGCAAAATTCTGACCTAATTAATGAAATTATTTATGCGTCCATACCTTATCCCAATGTAGTTCCGCAAATTCCATATCCAATAACATCATCCAACCCAGTTCTAGTTGCTCGATTGACATGCCACATCAAATGCCACTTAAAATCCCTTATGACGCGATGCAATCACCAAACATCTAACACCTAGAATATTACCAACGGGGAAAGAGAATATAAATAAAAGAACTATCCAACAAGTTCAACGAATATAACAACACAAGGATAACTCAATTAATACATCCCACAAGGGGGACACAATACACATAAGATAAGAACAATTAGTCGTATCCTAACATAGCGACGTTGCAGAGTGCAACTGTGTCACAAATCATACCATTGTAGTATTCAACACCATACAGTAAAAGTGCATACACTTAACCAAGGGGAGATCGATAGCATAATGCGCTACAAAAAAAGTCAAGTATAACTACGGTGCGATAAGCAAATCAATATGTCATGAGCCATTTCACTGTATATTACCATAAGGCCTAAATTGGACCACAATGTACGTGTGCATAATCAAGTAATCTCAAAAATCATCATAGACTAAGAGGGAACATAAAAATATTAGTGCATTAATAACATCCATTCTTCTCGATAAACACCCATAGTAAATATTGCAAATCAGTAAGAAAATCTAATCAGGTGTAGAATACACATTAATATTAGGCATGCCAATATGCTCAAACCATTATGAAAAAGATAAATAGCCGTCTAGAGGTCCGCACTGACTTCCCATAGCATATACAATCAATTGGCTAGTCCTCAACATGCTTTCACCATCCGCATTAAATGGAAAAGTCTGCCTCAACATCTAGTCTCTAAACCTCAAGAATAAAGGAATTTCAATACTTGGTCTCTAACTATCCCACTTAAATGAATATAATAGGTCACTCATACCCAATTACCTCATCAGAAATACTCTGATAAATCTTCTGCATCAAGTAGCAAAACATGAACAAGTGGTAGCTTGTATCCAAAACCCTAGTACGTCTTCAATGATTGGCTTCGACATCCACATTAACACAACACCCAAAATCTGTACGCAAGGTGCAGAAGTATAGTACGAGTAAAACCGACAAAATATACTCAGTAAGTATATTGACTTTATTTACCAAAATAAAGTAAGAATCTATTGTTTACCAAAAAGTTGATCCTCTCACTTGTACCACTTTAGCACTTGTCTCGTTTCTACGCACACTCCTAACTGTGTTGGTACCGACAAAATAAATATATTGATGATGATTTATTTACTTTTAGTTTTCTTTTCTCTTTTTTTTCCATACTTGATTTTGGATGGATGGGACCAAACACGAGGAAATGTTTCCCCTTTTTTTTGAGTTTTGACTCAATCAATGTTTTTGTGATTTTTTTTTAAAGAGAGTTGAATGTAAAGTGGGATTTGTATATACTATTCAAAAGAGATATGTGAGCATTTGAATGTTAGACGGGCTATGTAGTTACTGTTTTGAAGTGATATTAGAGCATATAATGCTTGACAGGCTTTGTAGTTTCTGTTTCGAAGCAATATCAAATCAATAAATGTTTCACAGGAATTTTGGTTACCGTTCTGAAGTAATATAGGATCATTTTAATGTTAGATGATATTTGTGGTTACTTTTCTAAGGCGATACCTAAGCTTTGAATGTTAGACGGATTTTTTGATTTCCACTCCGAAGTGATATCAGAGGCATTGAATGTTATATGAGCTTCGTTGTCACTGTTCCAAAGCGATATCAGAGCATTTGAATCTCAAGCTGATGGGAGTGACTTGAATGTAAATCCCCACACGATGAGAGTGAATGAAATTTAAATTATCTAAAGGATTGCAGTATATCTTTTGATTTTTTGAAAACTAGACGGAACACGAAGGTTTCCTATATATCTCATTGAAATGAGATTCAAGTCAAACCTAGTTCAAGAAGATTAGAGTGAAAGGGAAGACGTTTTGGATTTTTCAATTTTCTCAAGTAAAGAGGATAATATTTCGGATTTTGATGTTGATGTCTCATGGAAAGACTTCTAGAGAAGCAACAGGGGAAGATATATAAATTTATATTTAGTTATTTGTATTTATGGAAATGATCGTTTTGCAAAGATCATCAGTCAATTGTGACCCAAGTGGCAAGACATGACCGACTCGTCCAACTAAGGACAAGGAAAATTGGACCCATTACAGGTTGCATATGTATCACAACACAAGGTCAAGAATCAGTTAGGTGTAGTTAATGAAGGCTGGAGATTATTCTATGTATGATTCACATAACTTTGTTCAACGACCCGAAAAGTTGTTTTGAGAGTATTAGCCCTGAACTCTTATTCATTTCTCCCTCTATGTCATTTTTTGGTTATGTGACTTTATGGGAGGTTTGGTTTCTGGTTTAGGAGTGAAATGTGTCACATAGTCCCTAAAATGAAAGTTTAAGTGGTAGGAGTCGACCGTAGTTTGAGTTGTATGAACACAACTCTAGAAAGGAGTTTCGATGGTCCCAACAGCTCTATAGTGATTTTGGTGTTAGGATCGTACCCGGATATTTATTTGGAGGTCCGTAGGTCATTTTGGCGTTTATTGGCGAAAGTTGGAAAGTTGGATGATTTTTGGAAAGTTTGACTAGGAGTGGACTTTTGCATATCAGGGTCGGCTTCCGATTCCGGCAGTTGGGTAGGTATGTAATTTTAGTTCAGAATTTTGTGAAAAATTTAAGGTCAATCGTACTTGATTTGATAGGTCTCTATCGGGGTTGTTGGCCTAGACCAATCCTTCACCGCTGCAATCTTTTGGGGATCAACCTGAATGCCCTGCCTGGAAACAACATGGCCCAGAAAGTTGACTGATTCTAGCCAAAACTCACATTTTGAAATATTGCATACAATTGGTGCTGATGAAGAGTCTGCAGAACTACCCTGAGGTGAGTGGCATGATCTTCCTGACTTTGCAAATAAACGAGGATGTCGTCAATGAAGACAATCACAAAGGAGTCGAGAAACAGTTTGAAAACCCGATCTATAAGATCTATAAAAGCTGTTGGGACGTTGGTTAGCCCAAAAGACATTACCTGAAATTCAAAGTGCCCATTACGAGTCTTGAAAGCAGTCTTAGGAATATCTTGCTCCCTGATTTTTAACTGGTGATACCCGGGCTACAAATCAATCTATGAGAAGAACTTAGCACCTTGCAACTGGTCGAACAAATCATCTATCCGAGGCAATAGGTATTTGTTTTTTATGGTGACCTTTTTGAGATTTCGATAATCAATACACATCCGAAGCGATCCGTCTTTCTTTCTGACAAAAAGACCGGTGCGCCCCAAGGCGACACACTTGGCCGAATGAAACCTTTTTCTAAAATATCTTTCAATTATTCTTTTAACTCTCTCAATTCTGCTGGTACCATTCGGTAAGGTGGAATAGATATTGGCTGCGTATCTGGAAATACATCAATCCCAAAATTGATCTCCCTATCTGGTGGAATCCCAAGAAGCTCGCCCGGAAATACCTAAAGAAATTCATTCATAATAGGCATAGGTTCGGGAGCAGGCACCTCTGAAGTGGTGTGCGCAACCCAGACCAAATGGTAGATGCACCTTTTTCTGATCATCTGTAAGGTTGTGAGGTAGGAAATAAATCTACCTCTTGGCACAACATTATTTCCCTCCTACTCGATAACTGAATCATTAGGAAACTCAAGCCTCATAATCCTGGTTCGACATTCGAGTTTAGTAAAGAATGAATAGAGCCAATCCATCCTGGGTCCCCCTCAACCCCGTGCTCCACCCCTAACTGTTTCGCGCCCTGTTGGTGTTTGAGGGCGTGCTGAGGACGTATCGGCTGAAGAACTGGATGGCTGCGCAACACCCCTACATGTGCCCTGACTGGGCGCACGACAATCTCGCTGAACATGGCCCCTCACTCCGCATCTATAGCATACTGGAATATCCAAGTAACAAGGCTCACTATGAAATCTCCCACATGTAAGGCATGGGACCCTCCGCAGCTGCTGGAACCTCCCACTTGAACTACCCCACTGATGGAACCTCCTACTATCTGTACCGGGTCCAAAATGACCTCCCTAGTGATTACTGTGCCCTAATGGCGGCACACTGGCTGAGGAATGGGAATATGACTGAGATGGCCCTGATGATCCTCTCCCAAGGGATGATCTCACACCTCTAATTGAGCTCCCAGGGTTTCCCGCTCACCGGGCCCTACTACTTCTCTCTCTCTGTCCATCCTTATGTTCAATTTCTGAGACTCTGCAGCCTGGGCGAATCACACTATATTTCCATAATTCATATCCGAATACAAGGAAGATGTAGCAGCTTCATTAATAACCAAGGGGCCAAGGCCCTAAACAAACCGACGAACTGTAGCCTCCACAGTAGACACCATGGGAACAACATATTTGGACGAGCGCACAAACTCCATATGATACTCCCACACACTTATGTTGCCCTGCTTGAGGGTCTCAAACTCTAAAGCACGGGCTGCCATAATCTCGGTAGGCAAGAAATGATCCATAAAGGCATCCACAAACTACTCCCACCTCGCCGGAGGGCTCCCCTCTCCACGGGAACTCTCCCACATTAACCAAAAATATGTCGCTCCCTTCAGACGATAGGAAGCCAACTCAACCCCCTATGTATTAGTAGCCCTCATAACTCGGAGGGTCTTGTACATCTCATCAATAAACTCCTGAGAGTTGGCCTCTGGGTCAGTCCCTATGAACTCTGGAGCGTCTAACCGCAGAAACTGGTTGACCCTGGAACCTGAAGAATCCCCTTGCTCGCTAGAGGGTGCAGGGGCAGCATGTGATCTTTGGGCCTGGGAGGCCACTAACTGGTTCAACATCTGAATAGCTCCCCTGAGGTCTCCATCAGAAATACCGGGACTCGAAGTTGGGACAGAAGAAGGATCAGAAGCATCAGGGGGAGGGAATGTAGCAACCTCCCCTGGAGCAAGAATAGGAATATCTTGGCCTGGGATGGAAGAGTTAGGCAGGTTCAGGGTCGGGGAATCATTCTCACATGTACCATCAGATAAAGAATTCACGGCCACTCCTAGGGTGGCATTGGCCTCTAGGCTGAGTCGAGCTCTCTTCTTGGGTGCCATTTACTCAAAATTGGAGCAGTGCATGACTTAGAGATAGACAAAATCACCTTCCACCACATCGCACGATATAGAATAGCAATAAAAGTGTACTTTCCTAAATATCCATGCATCCCCCTAATTATAGATGTGGTCGACAAAACACCGATAATAAGGGCTCTACTAGACACGGCTCCGAGACATCCTAGAACACTTTTAAAACCTTAAGATTTGATACCAAGTTTGTCACGCCCCAAAACCGAGGGACGAGACCGGCGCCTAACCAAGTGAACTCGGTCAAGCGGACCTGTATTGCCTTTCCTACCCAACGCGTTTCCCCCGTATATACAAATTACCATATTCCATATGAAATAGCAACTCAGGATTTAAGCGTGGATTTACAAACTCAAGATCATTTCTCTTTTAGCATTTCAACAGTTGATTCCCAAAAACATACAAAATACGTACATAACTTTCGAATACGGACAACAATTCCGAATACGTACGGTTACTACCCAAAATACATATATATAAACCCACATCTTGTCTACGGAGCCTGTACGAATACTAGGAGTTTATACAATAATTGCCAGTAGCAAGGCCCTGGCTATACCTTACAATACATAACAGAGCCAAAAGAGATGGCATGAATTATACACGGCCCCGAGAGGAAGTGGGGCTCACCAGTACTTCTGAAAGATGAGGAGGACGCACCACTAACGGTGAGCTGAGCTACCTGCTATGGACCCACCTACATCCATATAAAAGATGTAGCGCCCCCGGAAAATGGGACGTTAGTACTGTGGGATAGTACTAGTATATATGAGAAAACTTTACTCAAAGTAAAATCAAGAGATGCTCATATAGAAAGTAGTTAAAGGAACCAACACATAGTGCATAGTGATACAGAGACAAATACACTTGAGAGCCTCACAGATTCTTATTTCAACACAATCACATTTCAGCTTTATTACATTTTGTTGCGGCGTGCAACCCGATCCCACCGTACAGTTTACACTACACCCTTGTTACCTCTCAACACTTATTACTTCGTGTTGCAGCGTGCAACCCGATCCAACCGTACAATTTACACTCAACCCTTGTTAACTCTCCACCCTTATTACTTCGTGTTGCGGCGTGCAACCCGATCCCACCGTACAATTTACACTCCACCCTTGTTACCTCTCTACCCTTATTACTTCGTGATGCTTTGTGCAACCCAATTCCACCGGACCATCACATTTCATGGCAAACAATAACAACCCACAATTCAATCAGAGGGTTTCACATCATCAAGAGTATAATTTCATAACACCCAACCATTCATGTGTTCACAATAGTCTTTATCATCCATTAATTCAACCACAAAGATGCTCATCAACAAGATTATAAATTCATGGTAATTTAGTTCAATTATATCAATTCACAACTCCCTTTCATCACTTGCTACACATGCCTTATCACTTAGTTAAATTTATACATTTTAGTTCGTTACCATTCTTTCATACCAACATACTCAAGCATTTAACGAACATTGCACATGATAGAGTAGTCACATAGAAGTTACCTTTCACAATTTCAATTATCACGATAGTCGACTAAGAAAAATAAGAGAATGAAATATCACACCTCAACACAACCGGACAATCAATTCACATGTACTCAGCAAGAACTCATACCAAATGTTCGGACACCGACAAGGTGACCATACGAAGATTAAAGTTAGCCATACATACCTCGAGTCGCCCCGTTTTAATTCCTATCACTGTTCACCGGACCGTATAGCACCGTCAATCTATTCCACAATGTGGCATATTTCACTTAGAATTAGGAACCTTGTACTCAATTATGCATTTTATCAAACACCATGTGACCCCTTAGACTACTAACCCCCTTTTGAGAATAATTACCCAAACTTGTATTTCTCTTTACTAGATTATGGGGTTTAACTTACATGCATGCAACATTTCCACTTTTTATTTTCAAGAACCAACCTATGTGTGTTTTATTTTTACCCAGAATCTGAGAAATTTGGGAAATATGGTGAATACTTACCTCTTTTAGTGAAGAAGATGACAATAACTCGATAATTTCCGGGCTTGAGTGATTTTAGGAAATCAAATTGGATGATGTTGAAACATTATCTCTCAAGAAATATCTTTTTCTCTCTTTATTTTTGGTCAGAAAATTGTTAAAATGAAGGGATAGGGTGTTTTATAAAACAAGGTGTCGGGTTTTAAATTTAGAAAATAGGAGCCCCACACAGAGATGCGGTCAGGAATGCGATCGCATTCCTGCTATGCGGTCCACATTCCTGTCGCATAGTTGGCCTTCAAATTGGCCAAAATGGGACCCACACTGCCCAGGTATGCGACCACAATGTGGTCCACATACCTGTTATACGATCGCATAGTGCGTCTCATAACTTCTCTCGCAAAAACCATGAGGCAAGAATGCGACAACTATGTGGTCCGCATACCCAAAATACTATCACATTCCAGGCTGCATAGTTGTCCTCAATTTGGACAGGTTAGTGTCCATGTATGCGACCACTATGCAGTCCGCATACCTGTTATGCGATCGCATAGTGGTCGCATAACGCGCAATTTCTGAAAAATTTAATCTTTCAAAATCTGGGATACTTTTTACTCAAAATATGACAGTTTTAAGAATTTCTACAGTTATAACAACACAGGGGATTCTTTGGGCATTATTTTAGACATAGAAATTTTAAGGGTCTTTACACACGGTCTTGTCTTCGAAGGCCGCTGAGAGCCTGCGGAATGAGGAGGAGAGCGACGATGCCTGCCCTTTGGTATAAAGGGCAAAGTGAAGCGTTGAGGTTTTGAGGGTTGTTGATCAGTCACATGCCAAGCTTGAGGCGGCCGGTATGGACCCATCATTTTTAAAGGAGACCCCCGATGAGGGTTTGGGCGCAGTCCCCGATGCGCTCATCGGACATGGCACAGTCCGTGTTAAGGAGCTCTGGGGGTTCGCTACTAAATCTTTTCGAGGTAGGGAAGAAACCTCTATGGAGACCGACATCGCTAGTGGTCTTCATTCGGGCCCGTCAAATCTCCAGGGGAGATATGGGATGCTCAAGTTAGGGGTGTCCCCGGTCCAGCGACCTCTTCGTTGAGAGGATGACACATTCAGAGATTACTTCGAGGGGGTAGACGAGGAGATCGATGTTGATGCCCCAGTTTCCCTCGAAGAAGCTGAGAGGCTCCAAAAGCAGGTGACATTCGAAAACAATATACTTATTCTCTGATCTTCTATTCTCGTTTCCTGATTTCCCTTCTTTGTATTGCAGTCCAAGAAGCTATATTACCAGGACTTCTCCAAGTTTCAAGTTGAGTTGACTCATTATGGAGAGGATCTTTAGAAGCTTATGGAGGGGTCGGTCGAGCTCGAGTCTTTATGTACTCGAAGGGAGGAGGAACTGACCGACCATCGGGCAAGCTTGGAGAGAGTACTTCGGGAGAGATTGGATCTCTTCGAACAAGTATGCTAGTACCCACATTCTCACAATTTAGTTGTAACGCTTGGTGCTGATTGACTTGCTTTCTTCTTCTCAAATTATGCAGAAGGACTCCCTGGTGGAGCGGTTTCGAGAAGAGGTTGCAGCCAAGGATGCTGAATTCATGGAGCTAACTCGGCTGAATGATGCTACGTCTTTGGAGATGGAGATTATTCGGGGGAAGCTATCCTCAACCCGAGATCATCTCCGAGGTGCTTAAAAGGAGGCTGCTGCACTATCTGCAGCCAAGGCTGAGGCTAGTGAATATGTCTCCTCGTACAAGAGGGATGATGCAGCTGCAAACTATTGGGCAAGGGAGATATGTGAGAAGGTCGAGCTAAAGCTAAGTCAGGAAGTTGCCTATGCTCGTGCAAGAGCCAAGAGGAAGGCCCTCGAGGAAGTGAGCGCCAAAGGTGTCGATCTCTCTGCGGAGATCGAACAGGCCAGGGCCCTATAGGAGGAATTGACAATGTCGAGTACATTGGACGAGGGCTTCGAAAGCGGCTCGGACAGCGGTGGAGGCATATAGTAGTTATTCTTCCTTTCTTGCTTTTTCCTTTTTTTGTATATGGGACCCTTCAGGGGAAATTTTGTAAAGAACACTTTTGTAAATAATTTTTTTTGGAAATAGAACTTTTTTTTTCATATTTTGCCTAAACTTAGTTCTGTAACCTTTTCCCTACGATATGGCTTTTATGCTTCGATTCTTTGCTTCATCGGAACTCATACTTGCAATATGAGATCTCCTCGAGATCGGGCACCTTCAAAAGGCTAGGTCGGCCTACGATCTTTTACTCCTCAAACCCCCTATGACGGTATCATTCATGTGACATGACTGTGAGATGAGCGAGGTGGCCCCACCGGCACACTTCCCCAAATGCTATGACGAGTTGTCAGAAATTGAATGGTCTTTAAGGCAGTTGGTTGGCCATATTTCTTTCTATAAATATTCTTGCTTCTCCTTCATTCTAACACTTTCCCATTTGCAAAAACCTCAGTTTTTCTTTCAACTTTCTCAGTCATTTTCCATCTTTGCAAAAACAGGTTCCGCTCTTTCCTTTTTTCCTCTGGTTTGAGTAGCTATGGTTGTTCTACCCGAATCTGTTCACCAACAAGAGGGAAATTCTTCCTCTGCCCCTAGCCTCGCCGGTTGTACGGCGTCAGCGTATGGTGAGCTGACCTCGTACTACTTGGTTCCAAAAAAAGACTTTGTTTTAGAGAAACCCTTCGATGCCCAGGCCATCGAGAGAATGCCTCGAGGTTCGTTCGGTCGATAGAAGAAAACAACCTTGATGCTGTGAGGAGAGACTGTGGCTCGTGGGCAAAATGTGCTGCTGCAGATACCCTCTTAAGAAAATAATTTCATGACTTGTGTAGAGGGGTTCCTGACCGTGTACATGTACCCGTTTGCATTAGGCCCCCTCGCCCGATTCGTGCTCGAGTTGTGTAAAAGGTACCGAGTCACCCTGGCGAAGATTCACCCATCCTTTTGGCAGATAGTTCTAATGATGAGCTATTTTACTGAAAAGGATGAGCATTAATTTTCCCTCAGGCACCTCATTAGGTTATATCGGCGTCAGCATTGTCGAGGCCTGATTGCGTTATGACATTGATCCACGAGGCCTTTTATTTCTGGCGATAACGAAAGTACCACGATATAATTCGTGTGGTATCCCTATTGATGGATGTTTCCTTTTGTGTGTACTAACTCTGATGCCACAGGTGTTGGTGGGTTTTCTAAAATGAGGCCATGCCTCTTTGAGGAGAGGGAAGGCCCAAGGGAGGACAATAATCGAAAAAGATCCTCTATAGATGGAGACATTCTTGATGAGGCAGGGCCTTCTCGGAGGCATAAAGGAGACGTTGTTGCTGATGAGAGATTTATATACGTCGGCCATTCTACGGACGTCGACTCCCCTACGATGATGATTCTTTGTCTATGGCACGGGCCGGGGGCCCTTCCTAGGTTACCGGTTCTTTTAGTCCTGATACCTCAAATTTCTAAGAAAAGGTTCCCCGAGAGGGAAAAATCAAGTGTCCTCCACCATCGTCTGCTTCTTCCCTCAAAGGCACTTCGAGGGATGCTTGGGACTAGGGGCCGCCCGGGCCAATTGAGGTTTCGAGTGGGCATATCCCTATTGAGAGCCGTTCAGTTGGGGTGGACAAGGTCAAGCCGGTAGATGTATGTTCAACGTTTAAGGAGGCACAGCGGCTTTGTTCCGAGGTGAGTTTCGATCGCCCTTGCTAGATTTTTAGTTATGAATCTTCATTCTATGAACTGAAGTTTTTATTTTGCAGGTCTTTGAAAACTCAAGGCCAAGCTGCTTTACTGTGAGGCCCGGTTGCGGGAAGTTTCGGGTAAGAAAAGATCTCTTAGGCTTATTTTTAATTAGCTGAAAAAAGAGTTGATACATTTTTGGATGGAGATGCATTAGAGCCGGATTTGTTAAGGCAAACTCGAGCGTCAGGTAACCCTACCCTGAAGGGGTATGTGATTCCTTTCTTTCTTTTGGGAACTAACGCTTTGGTGCTTCAGTTTCAGGAAAAAACAGAAACCTTGGAGCTCCTTTGGGGCGAGGTCGGGCAAGTTAGGTCCGAATGCCAAGCGTTGAAAGCGCAGGTAGGTGTGCATTTTGTGGCCCAAAGGAATGCTTTGGCCAAGGCTGTTGCCCTCGAGATACAACTTCACAACGTCCGGGAAGATAAATCAGTTCAGTCGAGCAGGATTATAAAGCTCGAGGTTGATATTCTAAATACGAAGGCAGAGGTTGTGGACGCTCGGGCCAAAACTGAGGTAGCTCGAGCGAAGGCCAATAAGAAGGTGGTCATTTACCTGAAAGTCATTGTCGATGCACGGGCTGAGCTGAGAGGGGATTTCAAGAAAGAGAGGAGGGGCAATGAGTATGCGTGATGGAGGGAGACCCTCGAGGAGATACATGCTAGGGGTTTTGACCTCTCGGAGGAGCCTCTATCTTTTTTTCGCATAATTCATTCCTTTTTGTGAGATCTTCTAGCATTTTAATAATGGCGGGGTCGATGGCTGACCCAATATTGATCGCTCTTTCTGGTGCCTGTTCCAGTCGAGGAGCCATTTCTGGTGGTGCTGTGCCCGGGGTTCTTTGATGGCTTTGTATATGAGCAATAGCCACCTGTTGTGCCTGCAACATTTCAAAAATAACATGAAGGCTAACTTCCGTTTCCCTTTGTGCAGGGGTTCCATGTGCTTCACGCTGGTCTTCTTCGCGAATGCTTTCATCTTTATAAGAGTTCACATCGCCATGTTGAGCGTTACGTGAGCCTTCATCTATAGGAATTTGCACGGGTGCCCCTTTGGGGTTTTGCGGTGGCACACCGGCACCTGAAGCAACTGCGCCATTCTCTCTGTGGTCTTCGGGACAGTTGTTTTCATGTGTGTGTACTGAGTTAGACATTTTCTGACCTGAAATTGAAGATTCTTGGACAAGAAAAAGTGTGAAGAATAACTTGTGTTTTTTAGATAGCCGGCACTAAAACAATCACTATTATTTTTAGCCTCACGGTGGGCGCTAAACTGTTTACCGTGAAAATGGTAATTACAATTATATTTCATTATGTGGTTCTAAAAATATGTGGTCTATTTTAATACTGGTTGTTTAGGCAGTAGATGTTGAGTATGAAGCGGGAAAAGTGAAATAAGAGCGAAAAGAACTAGATTACACAAACCAGGTATCGAAGAGGCCAGTCTTCGAGAGTGGTCGGGTAGGCCTCGAGGTCGAGCTTGAGAAGCTTGACTAGGGGCTATCGATATCTGCGAAACAATGTTGTAGGCCTTAACAATGTTCTATTTATGATCAATAATAGATAATAAGTGAAGAACGATAAATGAAACACAATAAATGGAAGTAATAAATCAATGGAATGATTGTAGAGAATGTTGTTGTTCTTGTATATTGAATATCGTGTCCCCTGTAAAATGAAAATGTCCCCATTTATATAAGAGTGGAAATCCCAACATAGTATATGTCTAATTATTACAAAGAAATACAGCTGGTACAACTACTTAATGTAAAGAGATATGGCTGGTTCAGCCATTTAATGCCACGGTACGGGCTTGTACTATCTTGTGCGCTTTGTCAGCTTTAACCGTGTGCTCCTTGGTCACTTCCCACTTTTTATGTCGACCCTTGATTTGTACTGCCTCGAGGTTAAGGACCCTCGATGTGTCCCATGATGCCGAGCTCGAGCCTTCGAACCTTTATTTTAATCGAAGTGGCCATGAAATCGGGCTCTCTGATTTTAGCCGTAAACAATCATGTTTATGCTGAGTAAATGTAGGGTCTTTTGCAGATCATGTGTGTACTAAGACGTGTACGCTTCTGGAAGGGTACGAGGAGCCCGGTTAATGAAGATTATCATTATTTACCATTCAGGAAGGGAGATATAAGTATTTCTAGTTACCTTCAATAGTAGTAGAGGTATGTACAATTAGCCAACCCATCTCATTTATGCCATATAGGGGCTAATAGAAGTAGTATAAGAGAAAGCAGTGTATCAGGATCTAGATGGGGTTAGGGTAACCCAAAATGGTGGATGAATTGTTTGCGTTAGTTGACATTTCTGAAGGATTTTACAAATGTGCTAATAGATCTCCTTGTGAGTAACCATGGTGCACTCTAGAATATTACAATTAGATGTGAATATTAGCATGAAAAAAAACTAAAAGGTGGGCATGAAAAGCCTGGAAGGGATAAATATTACCTTACTGTGGCTCGCGCCCCTAGTAAAGCGAGAATGTTAAGCAACCCGACTAGCCACTGGATGGAGCAAAGGGGAGCTAAAAGGAAAAGAATGTCTTGTTCGATTTTTCTGAACAAAGTGATAGACATAAATGTTAGCGGGAAATAAGAAAAGAAATAATGAAGCATTATGGGTAAGATATGATACACCGATGGCAACGGTAGATAAAACAAATGACAGTATTATCGAGAAATAAGTTTGTGACTCCAACACGACTACCAAAAGTAAAAGTTAGACCTAGATTAATAAGAAATCAACATGGACTGATGAACAAGAACTAAACATGTACTAGGGACTGAGTAATAGTCGGCATCATGGGAGTTTCATAGATCGTGTCCTGACGATAATAAAATGGAAGGCGAGTAAAGTTAAGCTTAAGGGACTGTGTGTTCTAGTTACCCTAAGTGTCACCCTCGCGAGTGAGGAATTTTGTTATCCTTGGTACAGAAGGATTACCGCGAGGCGAGTAAGGATCATTGATGGTGTGAAAAGATGCCAAAGATGATAAAGGAAAACATCTATACGTAGATCATCGTAACACTAAATCTTAGTGCTCCCATAAAGAGGGGAATATGGAGTGATGTGGCATTAAATTAGAATTAAGCGGTTCTAGTAACTATGAAATGGTAAAAAAATGCGATAAAAATGAGAAAAGGAGTGAGATTTCACTGATTCAAATCCTTCAGATATTCTAAGATTCCAGAAAATTATGCAAACACGGTTTCAAGGAAAGGGACTAAGGGTTCCTACCCGAGATGTTATTGATAAATAAAGAGCCAGTGCAAGACATATGTTAAGTCAAAGGGAATAACCCAAGAGGGATTACGTGGAATACATATATGAAAATGGACCAACGAGCAGTTAGTAGTTGATTCAGGAAGAGTCTAGTTATGGCTAGATTAGAGGTTACAGACAAATCAACAGATCATGCAAGATAAACATAGTGAACCCCAACATTGGAATTAAGTATCGCAGAAATGACGTCGTGATCCTTGAGATATATTCAGATAGGAGTTGGGGTGTTACACCCCGCAATATTACGTCAATATTACTCTTCATAGTATTTTACGTTGAATTCGTCATAAGGTAATTGACATCACTCAAAACAAAAAAAATTATTTGGGGATTATAAGGATTATGAGAATTTCAGAAGTAGAAGTGTTTAGTAAATTCATGAAGGTGAAAGGGGGAGCAAGTCTACGAAAATGAATTTTGTCAAAGTTTGGCATTTTGGAATAAAATACGGCCCAAGCTAAAATACTCGGTATTTATGGACTAGTGTCATACAAGGTACTACATGATCACGCCAGTAAGGTGTATAAGGTATGTTGAAAGTGAGTAATATTTTAAGTAATTTGTGGTAATTTTTAAATTATGCGGGTAATTGATTAATTACCAGGTAACAGGATATTACCCGATTAACTTATAAGTGAATGAGATTAAATCCCTTCCCCTCCCCCAC